>PVKM010044220.1:0-12314 GCA_004027735.1 Carollia perspicillata | reverse complement strand
TCTGGGACCAGAACTCTGCTGGTGTTGCTCCAACCCTGGTCTGTTGGGGAGGGAGGGAGCAGTTGACCCGGCTCTCTCCCATGGACTGCGGCAGGCCCTCTGCTTTCAAGCAGTCTGTGGTAGACCGAGCGCCCACTCTGGGCGGCGGGCCTGGGGCTACAAATACACCCCAGTTGCCGAGCTGGTCCCCAGGACCTTACTGTCCTAAAATATCCTTCTTACCATCTGGTTTCTGGTTTTTCAGTGTCTGCTACAGCTTTGTGGACTCTTATTTTCAAATACGCTGCAGTACTGTTGTCTGTCTGCTCTGTTCCTCCATGGATTAGCCAGTTTTTCCTCCTGTGTGTAGGGGGAAGTAAAATCCACTCTCTCCTACTCCGTCGCCATCTTCTTACCTATTTATTTATTTTTTTAAACTTAACATCTGACAAACTCTTTTGATTACTGTATCTTTGTAATAAGTTTTGAAATCAGGAAGTGTGTGATCTCCAATTCTGTTTTTCATCTTCATGATTGTCTTGACTACTTGGGGTCCCTTCAGATTCCATATAAGTTTTAGGGTGGATTTTTTCTTATTCTTTAAATAAAATCATTAGGGTTTGGTAGGAATTATATAGGATCTATAAACTGCATAATACCTCCAAGCAGAAATTCAGATCTCACCTGATTTTTCTTTGTTTCTTTCATTGTTTATATTTCTGAATGATTAACTATTGTCCAATAGTGTAAATTATATATTTAACATATAATTTCCTGTTTTCTAATTATATTTATATACAGTAGAAGGGCAAAGGCAGCACCATTTACTCGGTCATGTTTGAAGGTAGATGGAAGAAGTCTACTGATGGCTTTTACTTTGAACCCATATTCAACCTAATTCATAATTAAATAAATGTAAGTTAAATGTACATTTTTTTATATTTATGATTCTAAAATTGGGACCTTTATGTTTGGGGAAGCAGTGTAACCAGTTTGAAAATCATCCCTATCTACAATGCCCAGAAGAGACAGTTACATATAGTAAGTGCTCGATATATGTGCTTGCATATATATTGACAAAAATTCTCCAAGTAATCAATTTATGTCTGTGCAGAATATAAATCCAGGGGAAGTAGGTTTGAGCCTATATCCAAATATTGAGCCACTTCAGCCTGGCAGTTAGTTTGCTGCTATTTCTGACTCCATTGCGGGAGCTTCTAGATTGTGATTTGTTTTGTGCTTGGTCATCCTGTAAGACCTTTCACTCCTGAATTGCCTTGGGGCAGTCTAGGAAAATTACAGCTTTCACTGCTGTAGCTAATATATCAGAAAAGGAGGCATAATTACTTCCTACAGAGATTGGACTAAAAGTATAAAATATAAGAAAGACTGGAGTGCATCTGGAGTTCGTCATCACCATTATCTTTGGGTAATATAATGTTCATTAAAGTCCCAGGTGTGAGGGTCATCATTTTTTATCAATACTGGGGATGTCACAAAGCCCTGAGGTGATTTAGGCATTGGTCTTGTGAGAAATATAGTTGTCATACTTTTAAATCACTTGCATCTAGTAAAGGATATTTATATAGTGTAGTCTTGGCATTAGATTCCCATAGGTCTTTTTTATTTTCTGCCACTAATGTACCTAGAAAGATCTTATCACATTTCTAATAGTATCTCTGATCTCAGCATTTGAAGATTAGTCTGCTTTTGATTGGTTACTCAGTTTTGGAAGATGATGAGGGCAAGAAGTAGTTGTAATTAAGTACATGAAATCTGGAGTTAGAGAACATTTCAAAAGTTAGTTCAGTCACATTCTAATTCTGTGACATTGAGGGATTATTAAATTTTGAGACTGCTTCTTCATTGGTAAAATGAAGGTAATAATGTCTTGATGATTGAGCTGCTATGAAGATTAAATAGAATAATTTTTGTAAAACCCTTAACACAAAGTTTGGGGTGTTACTATGAACTAGATTGAAATTATTATTGTTAACATTAGTAGTGAAGATGTCTTTCCAGATTCCAAGTAACAGTACATCAAATACTTAGAATTGCTGCTTTGATTGGGTTCTGTCCTTCCCATTATAGCCTGTGGGATATTTTTAGTTCCAGAGTCACTTTTTCAAGGCAACATATAACCAACTTTTCTCTGTTCAAAGGATCCCATATTATTTGGCACTGAAAATGCCCTGCAGTGACAGCAGGAGTCAGAGATGACTTTGAAGTAAGTTTGAGCCAGCCTATAACCCCAATACCATTTGTTCTCTTTCTGTCTTCTACCATTTTCTACTCCCATAACACAGGTACTTGGACAAAACCTGACAAGTCATACTAAGGTTGAGTATAAGACTTCAGGGGTGTAACTGCTAGAAAACAGTTCTGACTCATTTGTCACTGTCCTTCCACATGGGGAGCCATTCCAGTAATAAATCCATCTGGGTCTCTGCTGTGCAGACAGATGGCAATTGATTGTTCTTACTAAAAATTACAGTCTGAATTGTTCTCTAAAGATACTGCTGCTGAGCATATGGCCAAAGCTTAAATACTTAAGATTATAGGCTATCCACAGACTGCAAGGATAACAGTGAAGGATTACTAGACGCAGTCTGACTCTACTTTCTGTGTGTTGATAACAGTGATGAGCCCTGCAGAGGACACACAATTCCTTTCTCATTTGGATTCATTCCTTATGCTATTTTGAGGGGTCTTGATATATTTCTGAGTTGGTTGGAGTTTGAAATATTTGCCCTTCACCTTCTCTGGTAGGTTGTGGAAGTTATAGGTGCTTTTTCATTCCAAGGAAGTATTTCCTTTAATTATAAAAGCAATGCATGATTACTATAGAAAATTTATGAATATAACACTTGAAATAAAAGGAAAAATTAACTTATTATTACTGTTACTACTTCTATTGCACATACACACAAATACCACAATCCTGTTATACATAGACAATCACAATTTGAATTTTGACCTTTTTCTTTTAGGATTTAAACTTTTCCATAACCAGGTGTTTTGGGTAGACATATTTGATTCTCCCCAATAACTATCTCTTTCCCTATTTGTTATTAGAACCTTATTGTCTTAGGTGGTTAATCATAATTATGATAGATTTAAACCAGCTATGACAATTCTGTTCCACTTTGCCAATGGTTGAACTAAGGGAGAGTATGTGTCCCAGGACAGTGAGATACATGAGGACAACTACTAGATGGGGGCGGGGGAAGGACTTTATCTCTGATTAAAAAATAGAGTAGATGGTTGCCAGAGGAGAGGGGAATTAGGGGACTGAATTTAAAAGGTGATGTAATTGAGAAGTACAGGTTGGTAGTTACAAAATAGTCCTGAAGATGTGAAGTACAGCAATATAGTCAATAATATTCTGATAATCATGTCTGGTGACAACTGAGTACTAGAAATATAGGGGGGAAACACTTGGTAAAGTATATGATTATCTAACTACTATGCTGCACACCTGAAACTAACATAATATAATGTTGAATGTAAGTTGTAATTGAAATCATTTAAAAATTAGAATCAAACAAGGAGAGTTCTGAATGTTGTTGACATTTAAAGATATTTTGTCTGAAGGATTAGCAGTCACTTGCAACTAGGAAGTTGCGTGCCTTGGGAGGCAAGTCAATAGTCCACGATGCTTAAGTAGGGGGTTGAAAGAAGCCTGAGTCTTTAATGATTCTGGGAAGCCGTCTAACCAATACAGCTTCCTGTTAGTAAATGATAACTGTCAAAATGGTGCAAAGCAGTGTTAGTTTTTGTTGTTGTTGTTACTTGCTGTTGAACACGTATGCTCTGATGCACAATTCTTTTTTGCAAAAGAGTGCTGAACCAAGCGTCAGCTGTGAGGCTGAAAAAGACCCTTGTTATTAGAAACAGAAGAACAGTTAGGATCTTTCGGCTTAGTGAGGTATCATAATTTATGCTTTGTGCCCTTTAGACATTGTATTTTGAATAAATGTTACTCCAATGAAGGAAAGTGCAGTTGAGCTGAAGATATTCTTTCTTTATGTGCATGTGTGTTTTGGAGCACAGATTCTTCATGAATTATTTGCATTACTGGACTGCTTAGAATTTATTTTGCAGTGTTAGAAGAATTGTTGAGTGTGATAGTTGAAATTATGCTAGGCACATTCCACTGTGGAGTCAATGAATTGCCATTTGTCTGCTCCTAGAAATGGCAGCACACAGTTCATCTGCTTTTGAACAGGGATTGTAACATCCTGCCGGAAATGTTATTTTGGCTACTGGTCAAATTTATCTAATTCTTTAGGCATGGGTAAAGTGAAATTAAAGAGAAAAATGATGAACTTTTTATCATAGAAAAATGAAACAATGAAATATGTTTTACTGAAATGAGAATGTGATAACCTACAATATTCTAAACAGCTATGTGTTGGCACTGTGTTGTCCCTAGCTCCAAAATAATGTGATTACCATTTATTGAGCTCCTAGAATATGCCTATCATTCTATATTTATTTCTTTCAACTTAATCCTTGCAGGTGAATGTCTCCAAGTGGCTTACCAGGGACTGTCGTGCTTCCCATTTAAACATGAAAGGGGGCCTCAAGTGGAATCTGCTCTAGTTAATCTTTTCTCCTCATTGTTCTCTCCTGTATTTCCTTAGGCATTCATAACAGTCACTTGGATTTCTCCCGGTGACTGTGTGACCAATTCAATTCTATTTATCTGATACATTGAAGCTGAGAAGAGTTAGAAATCAATGTGAAAAAAATAATACCTGACTCACGTTGTACAGAAAAAAATCAGTTTCCAAGTAGATTATATATCTGAATGTGAAGAAAACACGGGAGAATATCTCCAGAGATTTGGGTGTGGAAAGATCTTCAAAGAGAAAACAAAATTCACTAAATATAAAGCAAATGATTATTAAATTGAAATCTTCTTTTTCTAAAAAAATAGTATTAAGAAAGTATGGTAGACATGCTAACGTGTCGCTCAGATTCTTCTCTGAGCGACAGGTAAATGTGTTGTACAAAGGTAAATACGAAATGTAAATATGAAGGTAAATGTATTGCCTCACTTGCTGGGATGGTGTGGGTAGCCAGACAGAAGCCGTCAGGGTATTCAGGAATTGTCTCAGACCTGCCCTACCACAGACCACCCTCTTTCTGTCACAGAAGTCAGTGAGTGATTGGTACAGGAGTATAAAGGTCTGGCTATCTTCACCCAATGGGACAACTCTAAAAGACCATTCTCATTCCAAAACTCCCTGTAGGCTCAGCGGAGGCTGTTGTTGGTCAGGCATCACAGACATACTTCTCTGGTTCAATGCTATTTCTGGCTTTTCCCTTCCACAGTTATTAGCCATAAGAGACTTCTTAATAAATATTCTGCATGCTAAACTGTGCCTCCTGGTTACCCAATCTGTGACAGAGAATAAAAATAAAAGCCACGGAGCCAGAGAAAATATTTGGTGGTTGTTTAAAAAATATTTTATTTATTTATTTTTTAGAGAGAGGGGAAGGGAAGGAGAAAGAGTGGGAGAGAAACATCAATGTGTGGTTGTCTGTCATATGTCCCCTACTGGGGACCTGGCCTGCAACCCAGGCATATCCCCTGACTGGGAATTGAACCAGTGACCCTTTGCTTCACAAGCCTGTGCTCAATCCACTGAGCTACAGCAGCCAGGTGGTTTTTTTTTTTTAAGATTTTATTTATTTATCTTTAGAGGGGAAGGGAAGAAGAGAGGGAGAGAAATATCAATGTATGGTCGCCTCTCATGTGTCCCCTCCTGGGAACTGGCCTGCAACCTAAGAATGTGCACTGACTGAGAATCGAACCCTGATCCTTTGGTTCACAAGCCCATGCTCAATCCACTGAGCTCTAGTTACCAGCCAGGGCCATAGAAAATGTTGGTAATTCATGTAACTGAAAAGAAATCATAAGCACAATTTATTTAAAAAAACTTGTAAAAGTCATTAGGAAAGGTAAAAAAACCAGTGTAAAAATGGGTAAGAGATTTGAACAGTCAGTTCATAAAATAGGATACCCAAAATGATCAATAAATTTGAGAAAAAATGCTTAACCTTATGAACTAGCAGAGAAATACAAATTAAAAAACAATGAGATACCATTACACATTCTTCAGAATGGTTAACATTAAAAAGACCGTCAATAGAAAGAACTGGTAAGGATATGGAGTAATAGAAACTTTTAAACATTGCTATTGCTAGAGTTGGTATAACCTCTTTGGAAACTGAAACAATAGATTGGGATTATCTCCTAAATCCTATAGGTACATACTAGGACCAGCAATTCCACTCCTAGGTATACACACCCAGAAGAAACATTTGCATATATTTAGATCTCAATATAATGCTTATCTTTGGAATATAGTGATGGGGAAGAGACACAAGGGGGGAGTTGGGGTGCTGGAAATGTCATGTGATAATTCATTTATGTTTTCTGCACTTTGATATATGTTGAATTCCACAAATAAAGAGGTAAAAAGAATTGGCTGTGAAACCTAAAACAAAAGAGCTCTAAAAAGATTTTAGCACATCATAATTAAAATGCCAAAGGTTAAAGATAAGAGAGAATCTTAAAAGCAGCAAGAGAAAAGCAGTTAGTTACCTGCAAGGGAACTCTGACAAAACTGTCAGTTGGTTTCTCAACAGAAACCACACGACAGAAGGGATTGGCACAAAATATTAAAACTGCTGAAAACCAAGGACCTACAACCAAGATCATTCTACCCAGCAACTTTGTCATTTACAGATAAAGAGTATCCAAGATAAGAAAAAGCTAAAGGAGTTTATCATCACCAAACCATTATTACAAGCAATGTTAAAGTGACTTCTTTAAGAAGAAAAAAATAAAAAAATAGGAATAAGAAAACGTTGCAAAGAAAAATAATTCTCACTGACAAAGGCAAACAAAATAAAAGCAGTGATCAACCAACATTAAAGTTAGTACAAAGGTTAAAAGACAAAAAGGTTAGTAGGTTAAACAAAAAGGTTAAAAGACAAAAGGTTAGTAGGGTGGTCATGTGTAATTACAACAGTAAATTAAGAGATATACACAAACACACACCAAAAAAACCCTGAAAAATAATGACAAAAATGTAAATGTGGACTGGGTGAGTAAAAATTGTAGTGATTATAGAATGTATTGTAACTTAAGCAGCCATCAGCTTGAACTAGAGTGCTATAAACAGCTTGTTATATGTGAAACATACAGTAACTGGTGCAGACTCCCACCCATGTGTTGTGGCTGCAATGAACAAATTCACATGGACTCCAGAAGTCCTGTGGAGAAAAGGGATGGTATGGCCACTCTCTGAGTGAGAGAGGGCACCAATCCCTGCGTGGACAGGCATTTATGCTTTTCTGGATACATTACATCGAGGGTGGTCCTCATTTACTATGCACAGGTTCCCTGTAGGTGGTTACCTTTTACAGATATCAAAGGAGAGGATGTTGCTAATTACTTTGAAGAAAAAGATATTTGCAAATGCAAGGAAGAAAGTAGTTGAACTGGTTACACTCCACACTTGGGAGGTTTAGCACAGATTTTACGAAGTTACTTTAAAGATATGTGCAATAAACATTTGCTGCTTCAATTCAGGGTGAGGGAGTTTTAGCAAAAACAAATCTCAAAGTGGCCTAGGTAGAATGCAGGACTGATTCCCCATGGGAAAACTGAACCGTGGGTTTGGTTTCTGTGTGCCGACTTGCTCTCTGCCAGTTTTCCAAATCAGGGGCTGGGCAACATTTGCCACTGCCATGAGGAACCATTCCTTATAGGTAACCACATACTATATATGTGAAAGGAATTAAACATAATACTACAGAAAGTTAACAACATACATGAGAGCAAGAGAATAAGAACAGGATGGAAAGTAACTTCAAAAACCACTAGAAAACAATAAAATAGCAATAACTACACACCTATCAATAATTATCTTAAATGCAAATGGATTAAATGTTCAAAAGATGAATGGAGAAAGAGGTAGTACATATATACAATGAAATATTACTCAGCCATAAATAAGAATGAAGTCTTTACTATTTTCAACAGCATGGGTGGAACTAGAAGGTATTGTGCTAAGTGAAATAGACTGAGCAGAGAAAGACAAATACCGTATAATTTTACTTCTATGTGGAATCTAAAAAACAAAATAAACAAGAAAGACAAAAGAAAACTCATAAATGCAGAGAACAAATAGATGGTTGCTAGTTGGGAAGGGGTTGTAGGAGCTGGCAGAAAAAAGTGAAGGGATTAATAAATGCAGATTGGCAGTTACAAAATTTGTTATGGGGATGTAAAGTACAGCTTTGGGAATATATTCAATAATATTGTAATAACTATGCAAGATGTCAGGTGGGTGAAAGACACCCTATCCATGGGGATCACATTATAAGTTATATAAATGTCTAACCACTATACTTTATACCTAAAACTAATACAACATTGACTGTCAACTGTAATTAATTTTTTTTTATTTTAAATGTTATACTACTAGAGTCATAAGAAATTTCCCTTCCTTAGCAGAATAAGAGTAAATCAGAGAAACAATGAGGTATAGACAGAACATCTACAATGCTGTCAATGTTGGAGGGGAAGAATAGCTAAAAAAATGTGATTATGATATGAAATCAAGATAATTACAAATACCATATGATCTTACCTATAAGTGGGACCTGATCAGCAAAACAAACAAGCAAGCAAAATATAAACAGAGACATTGGAATCAAGAATAGACTGACAGTAACCAGAGAAGATGGGGGATAATGAGGGAAAGAAGGGAAAGGGTCATCAAGGAACATGTGTAAAGGACTCACGGACAAAGCCAAAGGGTGAGAGGTGGGAGTGGGTGGATGGTGGGAAAGGGATGGGGGAAAATGGAGATAACTGTACTTGAAAAACATTAAAAAATGCAAAATAAAAAATAATAAAAATTTTAGAAAATGTTTTAAAAAGAAAGATATTTGTTTTCTAGAGTTACATCAAAGTCGTGTTACATCATTAAATGATTACAGCAAGTGTCAGCATCTCAGATTGTATGATAGTGAAAGGAGGACTGATTCTGCTGCTCATTTTCCATGGATAAATTATTTCACTTCTGAATTTTCATATTCTCACTGCTGAAATGTTCACAAGCCCTCGCAGTGTTATTATAAAAAATAAAGGAAGGTGCATAAAGTATCTGTGCATCACACATATTCAGCAATAATGGTTTCCTTTTCCCCACACCCCTTTCATGACCTTGTTGTATTTTTGGCTTACTGTAGTGGGCATTGGGATCAATAGTCCAATTTTTGAACTACTGCCTCTCTGCCATGCAGCGACACTGTGGCTTTTAGAAATAAGCTCTAGTTTCAGTGGTGTCCTATGGTTGGTCTAAGCTGTTCATGGCAATCCCCAATTTTTTGTGAGTGATGATTCTAGAATGAAAGCCAAACTTTCCTGGGCAACTCCCTTTTTATAACAGAAATTCAAGCTGAGAATGAAGATAACCCATGGCACAGGGCATTCCTGAAAGCATTGTAGGGAACCAAAAGCTTAAATTCCACTCATAGCACAACTGAAGCATCTCCTCCACTTTTCAACATCTGGTTGTATTAATAAATAAAATGTCATATTTCTTAAAGCCTATGTGGGTGGGGTTTCTGTTATAGTCAGACCACCCTAACTGATATGCTCAAATTGACTCATGACCAAATATTGTTAGATCTTATTTATATGAAATAAACTATAGTTGATTTGGGAATACAGAATAATTATTTTAGGAGTTATATGCCAATTACATACCACTTAATTTTAGTCAGGCTGTTTTGATTTATTGGGAGTTTTTATTTATTAGCAATACCTCTTTACAAAGTCACATGTTCTAAAAAAGTCCCTGCATATGTATGGCCTTGCCTTTCCCAATACAAAATAATTCTGATCCTGTCCCCTCCTTCTTTGTAGCAACTCCTCTCTCTCTCTCTCTCTCTCTCTCTCTCTCTCTATATATATATATATATATATATATATATATATATATATATATATATGATTATATAATCTTCCCCACTTCCTCTTGCCCCTCTCTATATCTCTCTGTCTCTAGGTCTCTGTCATTTCTTCCTCTCTTATCTCTTTGTCTCACTTTATTTCTGAATCTCTCTGTCTGTTTCCCTTATTTGTTTCTCTTTGTGTATTGTCTTTCTTGGTTTCCTTTTCTCTATTTTTTGGCCTGTTACTAGCACAGGGAAACTGCTTTTCTTGGACAGAAGAACTAAACATTTTTTGGAATAGTGAATGACTGATGCCTGTTTCTGACTATTCTCTTTTCTAACCTAGAGGCTTGTGGTAGAGATTATGTAGAATAAATAGAAAGTGTCAGGTATAGAACAGGCACTAAATTAAAGGCAGTCACCATTACTCTTGTTTCTTGAATTCTCTTCTTCCCCTAGATAGCCAGAAAAAGGGGGAGGGCATGTTCTCTCCACACTTTCATTAATATGCCATTCTAAAGTGGGATACATGACTGAGTATACTTGGTATTTATTTCTCAGTTATTGTGAACTCTCTAGAGAGCTTTACTGTGCTCTTCTAAGGTACTTTTCACTTCTACTGATTAACATATTTTTCTTTTCTTGTGATGTTAAGTCCAGAAGAGAGAAGTGAAGTAATAGATAGAACGTACCTTTGGAACAAAATACTAATTTCTTTCCTCTGCCCAACTCGTTTGTGGAATGTTGCCACAAACATATTATTTCTTTTTTACTGTTATTTATCTTATCCTCAGAATTCTGTCTGCACCATGTATTTTCATGTTCAGATTCTAGATTTTGTTAAAAGAATTCATCATCATGACTTAGAATCCTCTTTTAAAACCCATCTTTAAAATGTTTCTTTTAGATACTGTACTCCCTCCCTCTCCTGATGAATTCTAGTCACGAGTCCCATCCAGTCAAATCTTGAGAATACTTACAATATTTTAGTCATATTAAAATATCAACTATTTAATACATACAGTTGATTAGTCTGTGCAGTGATATTAGGACAATTCATTTGTTTAATATGTATTTGTGTATCCTACCACAAGCCAATGATAGATGCTAGGGTCTCAATGGTGAATAAGATAAATCTATCCTCCTCATATTCACATAGTCTACTGTGCTGGGTTAAATAGTGTATCCCCCCAAATCCATGTCTGTCTGGAAACTGTAATGTGGTCATATTTGGAAATAGGGTATTTGCAGATATAATTCAGATGAAGTCATACTAGCTTAGGGTGGACCCTACATTCAATATGATAGATGTCTTTATTAGAAGAAGGAATATTGGACACATGTACACACAAGGGAGTGAAGTAAGTGATGAATTAAGATATATAGAGGAGAAGGCCATGTGAAGTTAGAGGCAGACACTGGAGTTACATGTCTAGAAGCCAAGGGATGCTAAAGGCTGTCAGCCACCACCAGAATCTAGAGGAGATGCATGGAATAGATTTTCCTGCAGAGACTCTGGTAGGAGCCAACAATGATTTCACCTTGATTTCAGACTCTAACCTCCAAAACCGTGAGGGAATATATGACTATCATTTAAAATCTACTCAGCCTGGTCATTTGTTTTGGTAGCCCTAGAAAATTAACTCCATACAGTGTTCTTTCTAAACTCATTTCTTACTAATTTCCCTCTTTGCTTCTTTGTGGAGGAGGTCTCTATTCCAATCGTTTTCTTTTTGCCTTTTTATTGATTTTATTGGGGTGACACTGGTTAAAAAATATACAGGTTTCAGGTGCACAGTTTCACAACGCATCATCTGTACATTGTATTGTGTGTTCACCGCCCCAAGTCTCAGTCCATCACCATTTATGCCCCCATACCCTCCTGCGCTTTATCCCACTACTTTTCTTTCCATGGCTCTGTTGTTTTGACATCTGAATATTACCTAGGCACTTGTCTTCATCTCTCTAGAAAATTTATTTTAAGTGTTCAGGATCATAATGAAAATTCATTTCTTCTTGTTTTCAATGGTAGATGTCCTTTGCCTGCCTTCAATTATGGAATCATAAATCACAGTCTGAAAACTTGTTCTTTTCAACTAGTGTTTTTTTAAATATATTTTATTGATTATGCCATTACAGTTGTCCCATTCCCCCCTTCATTCATCTCCAACCTGCACACCCCCTCCCACCCACACTCCCCCCATTTAGTTCATGTCCATGTGTCCTAAGTTCTTTAGCTTCTACATTTCCCATACTACTCTTGCCCTCTCCCTATTTTCTCCCCACCGTCTATGCTACTTAATCTCTGTACCTCCTCCCCCACCTCCTCTCATTCCCCTGTTGCTAACCTT
>PVKM010044219.1:0-12300 GCA_004027735.1 Carollia perspicillata | reverse complement strand
AAGAGAAGTCCCAATAACTTGTGGCTGTAAAAACCAGCAGGGATTGTGGCTGAGGAAGACAGAGGGCTTCCGGAGACTCAGGCATTTCCTCTTAAAGGGCCTGCACACAGACTTACTGGACTTATGTCTCTCTAAGTTCCAGCAATGGGGCAGCAACTCAAAAGGTGACAGAGACATGAGGGGGGAAACTAAATTGTGTGGCATCAGGGAGAAAGCTAGGGGAAGAGCTTTCTCCCAGACAAAAGCGCTGGCAGGGACCGACCACTTGTTCCTTTGATGAGCCCTCCCCACAGAGTCCATAGGCTGGTGCAACATCCGAGTTTCCATTAACCTGGCTCACACTGTTCCCCTGCCCTGGTGATTCCTTGAGGCCCTCGCCCCATCCAACTTGCAGCCCTACCCATCATTTCTGTGGCTTTTCCATATCCATGGCTTGTGCTGGCTCATGCTTCAGACTTTCCCAAAATAGCCCAAACAAGCAGAATACAGCCTTAGCATGCCCTGTATCTCTTGCTAAGTGACCTAAGACCTAGCACTAACAGCAAAAGCCTTGGCTCATAGCTTGGCCTCACTGGGGCACCTTCAAGTCCAGCACAAGTAGCAGCCACCTGTAGATTGCTCTGTAGCTCATGCTGGTGGCCACAGGCAGAAAACAGGTGGTAGCTGATCTTGGCCTGCATCTCCCAGGAGGCCCCAGAGCCAGCACACCCAGTGGACAGCTTCAGACCACATTTAAGCATGACCCAACCACCTCCACAAGCAACACACTCAAGCGGTGGACTAAGCAGGCACCAGAGCCCCACCGAAGTAAATTTTGCTTTCTGGGGTGGACCCCTGTACAGCTGATGCTCCGTGGTGGTTGAAGGTCAGTGGCTACAGTCAGTCATTGCAGCTGATCAGCTTGGGAGGGGGGCAAATCCCTCCCACTGAGGTGCCAAGAGCAATCAAGACTTAACTACTATAGGAGGGTGTACAGGCCACATGACAGGCACATCTCAAGTGCCCAGCATGGATGATTGGGGAGACTGTGCTACTAGACCCTACAGAACACATAAACATTAGGCCACTCCACAAGCCTGGGAGATGTAGAAGAGCTACCTAATACATAGAAACAAGCACAGTGAGGCTGCCAAAATGAGGAAACAAAGAAGTATGTCCCAAATGAAAGAACAGAACAAATCTCCAGAAAAAGAACTAAGTAAAATGGTGACAAGCAATCTACTAGATGCAAAGTTCAAAATATTGGTTATTAGGATGATTAATGAATTTAGGGGAAGATAGCAGAACTTAGAACTTCAATGAAGATATGAAACATAAAAACAAACCAGTCAGAAATGCAGAATACATGAACTGAAATGAAGAATATATTACAGGAAATCAACAGGGGAACAGATGAAGCTGAGGATCAAATCAGAGATTTGGAAAGTAAGGAAGCAAAAAATAGAGCTGCAAAAAGAAAAAAGAATTAAAAAAAATGAGAATAGTGTAAGGAGCCTTTGGGACAACATCGAGCATACAACGTTTGAATCATGGGGGTGCTAAAAAGGAGAAGAGCAAGAGCAAAAAATTGAAAGCCTAGTTGAAAAAAAAAATGACAGAAAACTTCCCTAACTCGGTGAAGGAAATAGACACACAAGTCCAGGAAGCAGAGTCTCATACAAGATAAACCCAAAGAAGCCCACGCCAAGATATATCAAATTAAATGCAAAACCTTAGGTCTGGCCAGGTTGTTCAGTTGGTTGGAGTGCATTGTCCCATATACCAAAAAAGATTGCAGGTTTGATCATTGGTTGGGGCACATAAGGGAGAAAACTGATCAATGTTTCTCTCTCACGTCGATGTTTCTATCTCCCTTCCTCCTTTCTTAACAACAAAAAAAAATCAATAAACATACCTCCTGATAAGGATAAAAAAAACAGGCAAAAGGTTAAAGACAGGAGAAAATTTTAAAAGCAGCAAGAAAAACACAATTAGTTAACTACAGAGGAATTCCCGTAAGACTGTCAGCTGATTTCTCAAAAGAAACTTTGCAGGCCAGAAGGGAGTGGCAAGAAAAATTCAAAGTGATGAAAAGCAAGGACCTACATCTAACATTACCCTACCCAGCAAAGCTATCGTGTCTTATATGCAGTCATTCTTCAGTCTGATGATCACAAAAACAAACCTCCGTGAGTTTTTTGGTTAAATGACTAACTATCTTGTTAAAATCAGTTACCTTACATTTTCTGGTCCAAGGTTGAAACTGTAGATACTTCAAAATTTGCACATTTGAATTCATTTGTTAGATGGAATGGTAGAATCTCTCTACCTCTAGTTTGAACATATCCTTTCGGTTATAAATAAAATTTAAAAATCTGATGATTTCTGGACATTTTCAGAGACTTAATGAAAGTCTCTGAAATTAAGAAAGATGTCGGTGAAAATAAGAAAGAATTACAGTAAAATCCTGTCTGGTGACCCAGAGGTCACCATGACTTGGGGCATGAATCACTGTGGGAAAGCTTTTGTGATGAAAAGGCAGCCTTTCAATACTTCTGTTACTATCAGAAATATATGATAAAAGTTCAGATTGTCTGACTAGAACATAAAACAACTCATGTCTTTATTAGTAACATCATAAAATAGTTACATTAATGTGCTGTTAGGAAACAGTATGTTGATTTTTAAAAGATTTTTGATGTTTTGATTTGTGGCTGCTACCAGTTTTTCTTTTTTGTATGTTTACTGATTTTAGAGAGAGAGGAAGGAGAGAGGGAGCGAGGGGGAGAGAGAGACAGACAGAGACACATCGGTTGGTTGCCTCCCACACACACCCCAATTTGGGACCGAACCCACAACCTAGGCATGTACCCTGACTGGGAATTAAACCCACAACCTTTCGGTGTAGAAGATGATGCCCCAATCAACTAAGCCGCACTGGCCAGGGTTGTTACTGATTTTTCATATGCAGAAAGATAACTACCTCTTCTGTTGGAAAGAACATTTAAAATTAAATATTTTTTTTAAAAAAAGAAAGAACAGAAGGACAAAGAGTTTCCCAGAAAAGGAGAAGCTAAAAGAAAAAAGAGTTCACTGCCACCTAACCAGTATTATGTAAAATATTAAATGGTCTTCTTTAAGGGGAAAAAAGACCAAAAGATGAAAATATGAACAAGAAAATGGCAATAAATACGTATCTATCAACGAGTGAATCTAAAAAACAAATGGACATGTGGAACAGAAACCGACTCATAGATACAGACAACATTCTGACAGTTGCCAGATGGCAGGGAGGCTGGGGGGATGGGTAAGAAAGGTAAAGGGATTAAGAAGTACAAATTGGATGTAACAGAGCAGTCATGATGATGTAAAGTACAGCATAGGGAATGCAGTCAACAGTAGTCTATCTAATAACTATGTATGGTGTCAGATGGGTGCCGAGATTTATCAGGAAGATCACTTAGTTATATAATGTCTAACCACTGGGGTGTACACCTGAATCTAATAGGATAATGTATGTCAACTGTAATTAAAAAATTTAAAAAAGATTAAAATACATTAGTAGTGACTAAGTCTAGGTGCTCAAAAAATTTACGTTGTTGGCTTCCCTTAGTGGGAGGGGGAGTCAGAGAAAGGATCTGCTAACACAGATGGCCAGGCCAAGTCTTATCTCCTGCAACAGCTCAAAAAAAGAGCAAGTTTCAATCTTTAATCCTTCTATTAATTTAGGCTCACGGTTTTTACCTAACTGCTCTGGGGAATGCTTTGATAAATTTTATCCAAAAGTACTGGGCTAGACCAAATTTATTTTACCTGAGACATGGTTGACTTTCTAAGTTTAGAGTAGATCAAAAAGAAAGTCTACGGTAGATCTAGTTTTTTTAACTTAGATCTTAAAACTATAAGTCACTTGACCTGGTCATTTACATAACTACTCACATAACAAATGTACATAAAACCAATGAATAATTTAGATAATCAGTGAGCTACCTAACAAAATAATAAAACAACAGAAGAGTCTGATGTAAAAGTCTATAGGTGACTGATGATGACTCAGTGGTCAAGAACAATTATTTACTGAGTGTTTATACCATACCAGGTGCTGTTAGGTTTTATGGAAGATGACGATCTGTGAAACACAGTTCTGATATAAAGGAGTTACATTCTAGGAGAGGAAGGAGGAAGACATATACATAATTACAAAACTAGGTGGTATAAAGTCAATTCAGCCTTGAATAAATCCTCTTGTAAATTTAAACTACTGTCATTCCAACTTGAAAATATGTCTTTAGTTTATGTCGGGATGCCCATGAAGGGAAGTTTATCAAACAAGTTAAGAACCAGGTACAGAAATATCCACTAAGTGAGAGGATACTTCATTCCACACATTACTAGCAATAAAGACACGCTCAGAATTCTTGAACTAACTATGTCCACTTGTAATGCATGGCCTCCTACACAGCTGTAGATGCCAGAATTCAACTTGGCTAGAAGAAGCTAAGACTTTAAGGCCTTTCCCACCTCACCTCCCAAATGCTGATCTAGAAAACTGTACCAGCTCTGCTGGAGTTTCTAGATCCTCTTGGCAGAAAAATGGATAAACTCAGCTCAAGTCTATGACAAGGGCCTGAGAAAGGGAAGGATCTTGTTCTTCAGGACTTTCTTCTACCACATTACTTTCTGTAGTACAGTGACTGATAGTAGACTAAGTAGGCTGGAAAGGAACTGGCCCTGGCCTCCAGGCAAAGAACTGACGATAGATCTAGTGAGGAGCAATTGTGCCAAGAAACTAGAGGTGCATGCAGAAGAAGGACTCTAAGGACAGACTCCAGGTTTCATTTACATAAATCTGAAACTTTGTTTACTTGAAAGACGTCTAAGCTAAAAAAGACTAGGTCGTCTAAACTAAACAGACATTGAGTTCACCTTATGAATTTATTTTCTCCTATGCCTTATCCTTTTGACAGCACTTACTGACGGGCCTCTGGGACTCAGGCCTACGATGTTAGGCAAGGCCCAGTGCATGCATACACCTGAGAGAGGGAGGGACCGTACTGGCAACACAGCCGACACCTGCTCGCTTCCTAGACTGGGTGTTTCTCATTTCCTGCACTTAATGTTACAATCTTTTTTATTCCTACTGAGGGAATTACTTACCTGGGATTTAAAAATGACCACATTTAGGATAATTATGTTTGTATTCTGAGCTTTTAACCTTCCATGTTAACTTAGATCATGTTACAAATATTAGTTTTTTTCTAAGTATATAAATGCCACAGAGTTTATTTCTAAGCACTAACAGAAAATATGGTTGACAGCATGATTAGCTATTTTACCAGCATCTGCTACCTGAAGCCAGCTCTAGTTAAGGCTTGAGTAAAAGTCTTCTGCCATGATGCAAAGGGTTGGGGGTGGAGGGTAGAGGGGACCCAAGTTGCTCACGAGAGATACTGTGAGCACTGGAAAAGCAGAGGAAATGGCCTGTTTATCTTGTCCTTTCTACTACAGTGTGGTATAGTAGAACAAACACTGAAGTGAGTACTAAGTCATTTTATCACCTGTGTGGCTTTAGGCAAGTAAACTAATTTCTTTAAACTTTAGCTTCTTCACCCTACAGCTGATTTGAGAGACACAAACCAAGTCTTTTCTTAAACATGGTTAAATATTTTCGGTGCATAGATGGGAGGTCATGACTAGCTTGAATGTTAATGACTGAACATTTGTCAGGTACAAATGCCTATGCGCCCAATATATGTAACAATATTCAGGAGTTTGTATTTCTCAGATCAGCTGTGACCTCTGAGTTAAACCTCACTAGCAAAATGATAAAATAACAGGTGTCAATACCGATTCCACAGTACAGTTATATAGCTCAAATTAGATTAAGTGTAGGAAATACTGTGTCAACTCAAAATCCACAAAGGAATGTTTTTAATCATATTATTCTAATACAAGTGTACACTCTGCAGGAGTTTTAGTGGTTAGCATTTTAATAAACCTATGCAGCATGCATTCATTTAACAAATATTTTGTCCTAAACCTTAGGTATATGGCATTGAACAAAACCCGAATCATATTACAATCTGGAGACAGTGGGGATGGGGTATGGAGACACAATAAATACTGTTAGGTAGTAGAAAGTGCTTTAAAAACAATAAAGCCAAGTTACGGAGAAAGGATGACAGGGGTAGTCAGGAAAGGCCTCTTTGAGGGACACTTAACCAGAAACCTCAAGGAGGGCGAGGAAGCAAGGCGTGCAGATATCTGAGGGAACAAGGGAACAGGAATGCATGTGCTGGGCAAGTCTGAGAATCAGCAAGGATGCCTGTGTGGGTGGAGCTCCCAGCCTAAAGTGAAGAGCAGTAGGAAATGAGATTAAGGCTGGGGGTGGTCAGGGTCGTGCCTTATAGGCTATAATGATAATGACCTTTTGAATTTTATTCTAAGTGTAAATGAAAGCCACTGGAGGGCTTAAAGCTGGATTCTGTTTGCTCTCTACTTACTATTTGCTGTCCTGCCACCTGCCAGACACTGTGCTAGGCCACACACAACTGTAAAAACACCTTTCATCTTTTCTTTCTCTAAGCTTATAGTCTAGTGTGAAAGATACATAATAGAAGAAATAATTACAATGAAAAGTTTGGTAAGTCCCATGATAAACAGCCAGACACCCAAGGAATGGTAGAAATTACCTAGATTCTTATTCCTATCACATCTAATTTCATATTCTAGAATACAGGAGCGGGTGAGGTGGGGTGGGGCTGGAGCAGGGAGAAGTAGTCTAGGCAGAGGTTATTATTCCAGACAATACCCCTTGTTCAGGGAACCAGAAGGAGAATAGGGTGACTAGATGCACAATGAAAGTTGGGGCTGAAGAGGTGGAAGTCAGATCATAAAGGTATTTCTCTGCCACTGTTTTGTTAAATTGCAGTCATGAGATCAACTTAGGAAGTTATAATAAGCATTTTTAATGTAACATAATAAAATATATACTGTATGTAGTAAAGGCCACTTTTGCTTTTTAAAAAACTTTTGTTCAATTGTGTATGGGGGGGGTGTCCTCAGTCACTGTATAACATGTATTTTTTACTACTATGGTCATGACCAAAAATGTTTGAAAGTTAGAGCTCTAGCCACTCTAAGGAGGGAACCTTAGCCTAAAAGCAATAATAAACTACTGAAAAGTTTAAGCTGGAAAATGATCTGTGTCATTTTTTATATGTTTTATATAGGTTTATATATGTTTTAGAAAGATTACTTATGCAGCAGTGTGAAGAACACATTAGAGAGGGACAAGACTGGAGCCACGAATCCATTTAGTTGCTATAATTTAATTTAAATAAGAGCCACTACAGAGATACTGTAGGGGTAGAGGGTTGAATTTACAGGACATGGTAATAATAGATCAGCTCTCGCAATGGTAAGAGAGGAGGAGAAATCAAGGCTCGATTCTGCCTTGGTCAGATGGTGATGTCATTCATTAAAATAGGGAACACAAAATAGAACAAATGTGGGCGGGTAGGGGAAATTAAATTCAGTTTTGAATATGTTTCCACTGATATGAATTCAAGGCCTGAAAGTGAAGCTGATCAGTAGGCAACTGGGTGGAGTATTTACAGTCCTCCATCCTGGAGGAGAGGACTGAGAAGGCCAGAGAGTTAACTGAGTGTTAACTGGGGACTAAACATCACAGAGATCTCTGAAACCATGGCAGTAAGTAGGACAGCTCAGAAAGATGGCGTAAATGAGAAAAGAGTTAAAGGATGAACAGAGAAAGAGGAATCAGGCAGAGTAGACTGAGACACTCAGAGAGACAAGAGGAAAACTAGACAACGTGGTGTCTGAGTAGCAATGAGGAAAAAAGTGTTTCAAAAGCAAAGAGTGACTGAACAATACGAAAACAATTTCATTAAAACATGGGTAGAACACTTGGATGGACACATCATCAACGAACATTCACTGATGGTAAATGTGCATATAAAAATGCTCATCATCATCCATCATTATGGAACTGCAAATAAGGTATCACTGCACATCTGTTAAAATGGCAAAGGTCCAAAGCACTGATAACATCAAATGCTGGTAAAGAGTGTGGAACTCTCACTCAGTGCTGGTGCAAATTTCACTTTCTCAGTGAAGGGGTTCACTGACTGTACTGTTATAAATAACCTCTCATTCACCACCCCTAAACTTTCTTCTCTATTTTTGTCACTACATTTATCATTATCTGACATATTATTTATTAAGGCATTAACTCTAAGAAGACAAAGTTAGTTATTCTACAATGCAATTTCCATGTGCCTATACTTTGTTGTCAACCCAAATGGACATAGGCTCCATATGTAGTTCCTTAAAATGAAAACATGATTAAGCAAAACTAAAAATTACTTACTGCATTGTCTCTAAATGTTCTTTTCTTAATGTACATATTAATGGTGAAAAACAATATAGATTCTGGAAATGTGGTATTTCTTTCCAGTGTAAAGTTTTTCTGAAAGCCACTTGTCCTACTAAGTGCTCATTTAAAAAACATTTGTGTCTAGGCCTGGCTGGTGTGGCTCAGTGGATTGAGCACCGGCCTGCGAACCAAAGGGTTGCCAATTCAATTCCCATTCAGGACACATGCCTGGGTTGCAGGCCAAATCCCCAGTAGGGGGTGCTCAAGAGGCAACCACACACTGATGTGTGTCTCTCTCTCTTCCCCCCTCTCTAAAAATAAATAAATAAAATCTTTAAAAAAGTGTCTAGAGAATAAAAAGTAGGAAATGTATTGGGTTGGCCCAAAAGTCTGTTTAGTTTTTTCCATAAAATAAAAGATACATTTTTCACTTTTACTAGTAACTTTCCTGAGACATTAAAAAAATTATTTATGTTTAGAGAGGGGGACGGGAAGGAGAAAGAGGGAGTGAAACATCAATGTGTAGTTGCCTCTCATGTGCCTCTTACTGGGGACCTGGCCCACAACCCAGGCATGTGGCCTGACTGGGAATTGAACTGGTGACCTTCTGATTTGCAGGCTGGTACTCAACCCACTGAGCCACACCAGCAAGGGCTGATTTGGATATTTTCAGTACACCAGCTGTCTCTCATGTGGTAGAATGTTGACTGTTCTCAATTTATGTCTCTACATATTTGTTCACTGTGAACTTTAACTGGTCTACCTGACTGTGAAGCATGGTCCAGGGAGAACAAACTTAAAAATCCACTTCTTACTTGTTCCATTACTCACAGTACCTTCTCCACTCACTGCACAATTTTTTTTTGCATTTCGGTTGCATTTTTACCTTTTTTGAAGCAATGAAGCATAACATACCAAAAAAGGCTGCATATTTTCTTCCATCTTCAATATTAAATGGGCTACACAAAAATTCATCAATCTTGGTAAAGTTTTTAAAATATTTTAAAATTTATCCTTTATTGTATTTTCCCCATCACATTTAGTCCCCTTATATCCCCTTGGCCCAGCATTCACCACACTGTTGTCCATGTCCAAGAGTCCTTTTTCCTTACTGCTCGGTCCCTCCACCCCCTCACCTTCCCCCACTACCTGTCATCCTGCTCTCCATCTGTGAGTCTGCCCCGGTTTTCCTTGCCAGTTCAGTTTGTTCATTAGATTCCACATGAGTGAAAAATCATATGGTATTTGTCTTTCTCTGATTGGCTTATGTCACGTAGCGTAATGTTTTCCAGGTTCATCCATGCTGTCACAAAGGGTAAAATTTTCTTTTTTAATGGCTGAGTAGTATTCCATTGTGTAAATATCCCACAGTTGTTTTATCCACTCATCTACTGATGGATGCCTGGGCTGCTTCCATATATTGGTAATTGTAAATAATGCTGCAATGAACATAAGGGTGCTTATATTCTTTTGAATTAGTGTTTTGGGTTCCTTTGGATATATTCCCAGAAGTGGGATCGCTGGGTTGAAAAGCAGATGTTTTTAATATTTGGCAGTATCTCCATTCTGCTTTCCACAGTGGTTGCACCAGTCTGCATTCCCACCAACAGCACAAAAGGGTTCCTATTTCTCCACATCCTTGCCGACACTTCTGGTTTGTTTACTTATTGATAACAGCCATTCTGACAGTGTGAGATGATATCTTATTGTGGTTGTATTTTTTTATAATTATAATTTATTGATTATGCTATTACAGTTGTCTTGATTTTTTCCCTTTGCCCTCCTCCAGCCAGCACCACACACTCCCTCAGGCAATACTCCCAACATTGTTCATGTCCACGGGTCACTTGTATAAGTTCTTTGGCTACTCCATTTCCTACACTGTACTTTACATCCCCATGGCTATTCTGTAACTACCCACTTGTACTTCTCAATCCCCTCACCTCTTCACCCATTTCTCCACACTGCCTCCCATCTGGCAACCATCAAAACGCTCTTTGTATCCACAATTCTGTCTATCTTCCTGTTTGCTTAGTTTGTCTTTTACATTCAATTGTTGATAGATTTCTATTTATTACCATCTTGATCTTCTTTTTCTTAAATAAGTCCCTTTAACATTTCATATAATAATGGTTTGGTGATGATGAACTCCTTTAGTTTTTTCTTGTCTGGGAAGCTCTTTATCTGCCCTTCGATTCTAAATAATAGCTCTGCTGGGTAGAGCAATCTTGGATATAGGTCCCTGTTCTTCACGACTTTGAGTATTTCTTGCCAATCCCTTCTAGACTGCAAAGTTCTTTTGAGAAATCAACTGAGTCTTATAGGAACTCCTTTGTAGATAACTGTTTTCTTCTTGCTGCTTTTAAGATTTTCTCTTTATCTTTAACCTGTGCATTTTAATTGA
The DNA here is from genome assembly GCA_004027735.1 of Carollia perspicillata. NCBI lineage: Eukaryota > Metazoa > Chordata > Mammalia > Chiroptera > Phyllostomidae > Carollia > Carollia perspicillata. Next base: position 1,519 of record PVKM010044219.1, on the reverse strand, counting down.
TTTGTCTTAGGGTGGGCCTCTTTGCATCCATCTTGTTTGGGACCCTCTGTGCTTCCTGGACTTGCATGTCTACTTCCTTCACCAAATTAGGGAAGTTTTCTTTCATTATATTTTCAAATAGGCCTCCAATTTCTTGCTCTTTCTCTTCTCCTTCTGGGACCCCTATGATGTGAATGTTGGACCTCTAGAAGTTGTCCTAGAGGCTGCTTATACTATCTTCAATTTTTAGGTTCTTTTTTCTTCTTGTTCTGATCAGTTGTTTTTTGCTTCCTTATGTTCCAAATCATTGGTCTTGATTCTTGGCTTCATCACTTCTACTGTTGTTTCCCTATAAATTGTTCTTTATTTCAATTAGTGTATCCTTCATTTCTAACTGGATTTTTTTTATCTCTTGAGGTACTCACTAAGTTCCTGGAGCATCCTTATAACCGGTGTTCTGAACTCTGCATCTGACAGATTGTTTATTTCCATTTTCTTTAGTTCTTTTTGTGGATTTTGGATCTGTTCTTTCATTTGGGCCATGTTTCTTTGTCTCCTCATTTTGGCAGCCTGCCTGTGTTTGTTTCTATGTATTAGGTAGAGCTGCTTTGACTCCATGTCTTGGTAGTGTAGTAGACCAATGTAGTAGGTGTTCTGTAGAGTCCAGTGACACAGCCTCCCCTGTCACCCAAGCCTGGTACTCGAGGTATGACCTTCATGTGGGCTGAGTATACCTTCATCTTGTAGTTGAGCCTTGGTTGCTGTTGGTAGGTGAATGGGAGGGATTTATCTCAGCCAGTCAGTTGCAAGCACTGGTGGTGACCACTTATCACCAACCTCCACCCTCTGTGGAGGATCAGTTGTGCAGGGACATGGTGGCGGTGCTCTGAAGAGGTCTGCAGCTGTCCATTGGGTGCGCTGGTCCTGGGGTTTCCCACGTGGTGCAGACCAAGGTCAGCTCCCACCTGTACTTTACCCGGGTCACCCTTCCTGAGCTATAAAGGAACCTGAGATGGCTGCTACTTGTGCTAGACTTGGAGATTCCCAGGTGAAGCCAAGCTAGGAAACTGGGCTGGCTGCTCCTAGTGACAGGCTTAGGGATCATTAAGGCCAGCTGTTGCTTGTTTGATAGGATTAAGGAAGTTGTGAAGCATGAGCCAAATCAGCCATTCTTATGTAAAAGTAGCATGGGTGGGCCCATATAAGTTGGGTACAGTAAAGTCCGTGGGGCTCTCCAACGTGGGTCAAACAGTGTTAGCCAGATTAATGGATTCTCAGGTAAGGCACCAACTTGCAGCTCTGTGGGGAGTGGGGGGTAGAGTCTGGAAACGGGACAATGGCTTCCGCTCACCTTGATCTCAGTTTCTCCCTGTACACCACTAGTGTCTTTCAAGCTGCTACCCCAATGCTGGAGCTCAGAGGGAATGAGTGCAAACAGGGGACTCTATGTGTGAGTTCTTCAAGAGGAACTGCTTGGGGTTCCAGAAGTTTCTCCCACTGATTCTACTCCCACTGGTATTTGCAGCCAGAACTTGTGGGG
>PVKM010044218.1:0-12352 GCA_004027735.1 Carollia perspicillata | reverse complement strand
ACAAAGGAGTTCCCATCAGACTGTCAGCTGATTTCTCAAAAGAGACCTTACAGGCAAGAAGGGGCTGGAAAGAAGTATTCCAAGTCATGAAAGGCAAGGACCTACATCCAAGACTGCTCTATCCAGCAAAACTTTCATTCAGAATGAAAGGGCAGATAAAGTGCTTCTCAGATAAGATCAAGTTCAAGGAGTTCATCATCACCAAGCCCTTACTATATGAAATGTTAAAGGGACTTATCTAAGAAAAAGAAGATAAAAATATGAACAGTAAAAGGACAGCAAACTCTCAGTTATTAACATCCACACCTAAAACAAAAGCAGACTAAGCGGTCACCTAAAAGAGGAGCAGAGCCACAGAAATGGAGGTCACATGGAAGGTTAGCAACGGGGAAGTGGGAGGAGAGGGAGGGGAGAAGGTACAGAGAATAAGGAGCATAGACGGTGGGGAGAAAATAGACAGGGAGAGGGCAAGAGTAGTGTGGGAAATGTAGAAGCTAAAGAACTTATGATACATGGACATGAACTAAAGAGGGGGAGTGTGGGTGGGAGGGGGTGTGCAGGGTGGAGGGGAATGAAGGGGCAAAATGGGAGAACTGTAATGGCATAATCAATAAAATTAAAAAAAAATAAAATAAGTGAAAATAGCCCCAAACACACTGGATTAACAGGGTTCTTATGTGTTCCTCTGGGAGTCTAAGTATTTTTTAGTCTTTCTATTTCTTTCCTCCATGAAGAGTACAAAGTCAGTGTCATGCCAGCATGTGTCTGTGTGTGTGTATGCAAATGCATGCACATGCATGTGCAAGGATGTTTACATGTGTGATAAATGTGCCTAGATATGTATTTGATTCTGCTTACGTGTGTGCTCCTGGGTGCAGGCATATCTTACTGGTTTGTGTAAGGATGCAAGTATTGTAATGTGTCTGTAAGTGTGAGTATGTGTGGGTGTACATAAAAGCTTTACCTTACTCCCAAAGCTGAGTAATAACAGAAAAAATGTGAGTCAGAAAGGTCAAGGGTTAGCTGTTTAATGAATAAGACATTCATTCAGAAAACTGTTTTGTACCTGGTAAGAGGAAGTATTGAATAGTTTCTCGTAAAATTACAATGGCCAGACCTGCAAAGGAAACCCCTCCTAGCCTGGAATTCCGGAGTGTTTTCTAGAGTTTGAAAGGTGGCCAGAGAATGACCAGGCATTTAAGAGAAGGGGATGGAGTGGGGAAACCTCATTCGTGGACATGAATCGTCTTCCTTTTCCAGCCACTCTTCCTTTCCCTCACTTGCATAAATAATTTAGGGACGAAACTAGTGGATCTGTACCAGTGGGTTTATACTTCACTTTTGTTGTTCTCATGTCCTATCTTCTAGTGTGGATGAAAGCATAGTACAGGAGAAACCTTGAACCCTGAAGTCCAGCTCTTCTCCCACTGAATAGACTCAGTTTCCTCCTGTGTCAAACGGGTAAAATAATTCTTATTTCAAAAGTAGTTGCTCTGAGTATCAGATGAGCATGAGTGTATAGTTTATAGTGTGTAAACTGCGCAGAAGTGTGAAACACTCCTGGTTTGTTTACTTTCGTATACGGGGTGGGGCAAAAGTAGGTTTATAGCGGTAAGCAAAACACGGGGTTTATTCTTGTACTGTTATTATTTAATAATTATTGTATTATTTTCCATATGAATAACTGTAAACCTACTTTTGCCCCTCCCTGTATTTAGTGTTTAGCACAGTGGTATTTAATAATCCGTTGAGTGATATTATAAAATCATTTGTTGATAATGGTAAAAGAAAAGAAGCAGGGAAGAATTTCTCTAATTTGTAGTCTGTAGCTGTTTAAAGGGAGGAGGGTAGAAGGAGGGATAGTCTGGGTGGGAGATGGGAGCTGGAGTCAGCAAGACAGACTGACTGAGGCTATGCACACTTTCAGATCCAGGCTTCCTCCTGCACTGTCTGCCCCCTCCCCTGCTGAGTCCCTCACCCATCTGCACCCCATCTCTCACAAACACAAATCCCTCAATCGACCAACAGGGGGTGCTCCTCTAATGAGCTTGGCTCTGACATTGCTCTGATCTGCCCAGCACAGTGGAGAAAATAGGGACTGCAGGTCATGCATGGACAGGTTCATATTCCTACTCCAGTATATCCATACAAGTTAGACCCTGGGATTAATAAGATTATACAGAAAAAAAAGTACCAGCTCTGCCTGGTGTGGTTCAGTGGATTGAGTGCTGGCCTGTGAACCAAAAGGTCATTGGTTCGATTCCCAGTCTGGGGCACATCCCTGAGTTGCAGCCCAGGTCCTCAGTTGGGAGCATTTGAGAGGCAACCAATTGATGTATATCTCACACACACTGGTGAGATTTGGGCTCTGTAGTATAGTATATAACTATACTATATCTCACTGGTGTGTGAGATATACATCACACTCTTTCTCTCCCTCTCTTTCTCCCTTTCTTCCCATCTCTCTAAAAGTAAATAAATAAATTTTTTTTAAAAAACCCACAATACCAGACATGTAATTTCATTAACATAAAATACACAGTGGAACATTAATGATACAATATCACAAAATGTTTTAGTGAGTCTTCCTACAGAAGGGCAAAATTGGTACAGGAGGTACCAAAATGTGGTACCATGCAAGTACCCCAAATGCTCAGTTTGGGAGAGCAAGCCACACACACACCCTCTTCCCCATCCCAGGCACTGCATTGCTTGGATGCCAACAGCCATCCACGTCTTGCCTGAACTATTTTGTGATCATCACAGTACAGTTTTTTCCTTGCTTGGGGGTTGTTTTATAATTTTCTTAAGTGACCTCATTATATTTATGCCTCCAATCCCCAGGAAGATTTATATATCAGGCTTGATCAGGAGCTCAAGGCTCAGGATAAATGGGCAGATTCGTTTTTCTTTGAAGTTTACCAGCACAGTGATTTCTTTATTGTAACAGTTACCCACATTATTTTCTTCCTCTCTTCTAACCACCGTGCAAAGGCTTTAAGGTTATTTATCTCATTTTGTTCCCACCACAGCTCTGTGTGGAACCGACTCTCATTAGACCCACTTTAAATATGAGGAACTGAAGGCGAAAACGGTTACATAACCTGCCTAAAATCACTCACGTTACTGAGAAGGGATTCAAATTCAAAGAGTCGGACTCATAAATGGAAGTCGCTTCTGTGCTAGGGAAGGTAAATAAGTAAAATGAATAAAATGGCCATAGAAATGTAAGGAGAATTCCCTGCTGTAGAGTCACGGTAACTGGATCTTGAATGACAACTAGAAAAATGCAGTCAGAGGAGTGAGGGCGTTCTAGGAAGAAGAAATAGCATTTACAGAACATCTCAGATTCATAAAATCCCCAATTACACTCTGAGAAAGTGATGCCGAAGTCATCAGCGAGCACCCCACACACACACACCGAAGTAGGGCTGGGTGGCGGTAAAAAAGCGCAGATGGGAATGAGGCTGGCAAGCATCGAGACTTTCTCGGTCAAAACCTGAACGGCCATCTTCTCAATGCCAAAGATGGCCTCAGTGTTCGTGTGTGACTGAGATTTGAGACACCTGGTGACTGAGAGTTGAAAATGTGGATACGTGGGGTGATTCTCATGATGAATCAAATCGGATCAGTGCCTCCCGGTGATAAGGCTAGTTTCCTTGTGCCACTCAGCTGTGACCTCAGGACACAGTAGCTAACGTCCATCTGATTTGTCTTCAGCAAGACCCTCAGCTCTGCAGTGAGCACTGCGGTGATCCAGATGAAGCCAGGGGCTCCAGTGTTTACGTTTCAGAAGAGCAGTCGGGGAATGGTGGGGAGATGGGTGATCTTTCCCAACAGCTTTGGGATTGCTTTCTGCAGCTTTTCATGACCTGTGTGGTAGGATTGAAGATACGCAGATGTCTTTCCACTCCAGTTACCGAGAAATCTCAGGAGACAAATTCCAGGCCTGGGGAATTGTGGACTAGAAAGTCACCATTAGAATGTATGTCCTGGGAGGAAAAAGATATAAACTATCCACTAGAAGGAATATTTGAGATAGCCTTCTTTTTCCTTTTCTCCATTAATGTTATCTAGTCATCAACTTCCTTATTTGCTGCATTTCGTTCTTAAAGAGGAATAATCTGCACATGGCTCTTTGTGTTTTTCAAAACTTGTGCAACCTAATGATTTGATATACATGTATATCGTAGAATGATTACTGAGATCAGGATAACTGACACACCCATCACTTCACATGGTGGACATAGGAACTCGTGTGTGTGTGTGTGTGAGAGAGAGAGAGACAGAGACATGACCTATGCTAAACAACTTCCAAGTATCCAATATCATATTATTAACCATCTTCACCATGCCGTACAATGGCTCCTCAAAACTTATTCTTCTTATAACTGAAAATGTGCATCTTTTGTCCTACGTTACCCCATGTGGCATATTGAGAAAAAACTCTGTGGAAAGGATGGTGCTTGAAGCTGGCTGGGAAATTGTGAAAACAATGAAGACATGTGGGTTTCCTCACCTCTGTGTCTCAAAATGCCCAGCTCTCAGGTTGAATATTCTCCCCCTGAAATCCCCATTGAAAACAGAAACCAGAACTATGAAGACAAAAATACCTATTTGAATTTTTCTTCCGGTGAACAGCCTTCCGGCTATTTTAGTACATTCTCTTGGTGTCTGAAGCATGGCAAACAGAGTCATGTTTCTTTCCCACAGACATCATGTTTCTTCGAATAATACATGAAATGGCACACAGTACAGGGCACGCAGCACACGACATCAAAGTCACTAGAGGAGCCGCGTGTTAGAGAAAGGAAAGAAGCAGTGGGTTCCAGCCCACGTGGGGAACCATTACTCAGAGGTCACCAGGTAAAAACGCTGGGTGATATGGCAGAGTTTCACAGAGGAAAGTCTTTCTCTCCTGCATATTGATGGCCATCCCTGCGCCCCCTAATTCTGGAAGCTCGGTGAGCAAGACCCTCAGTGCCGACAGCTGATCGATCAGTGATTACTGAAGAATCATGGAATCGTAGTGTTGAGAACTGGACATTAGACTCAAGGTCAAGAGAACATCCGAGCCAGCTCTGTGACTGGTAGCATCAGGCGATGGGTTGTTACGCTGATTTTGGAGACTAGGCAACAGGGTCCAGAGGCATTCAGGCATCCTCCTCCGGGGCAGAGCTCAGTTCCGGGGACAGGCTGCCAGAGCTGACACTGCAGAAGGATTCTCTTTCCATTATCATACGACCTCCTCAGTTCATCAGCTTGCTGATTAAAATCTGGTTGCACAAAAAGTCTGCATTTTAACCGAGCCTGTAGTGGTGGAAAACACTGTACTACAAATGTAAAACAGGTCATCACCCCGGAGGCTTAGCTTTGGGATTTCCTAATACTCAGAGCAACGTAAGCAAAACTGCCTCACTTTGCATAGCTGAACACAGCACAGAGAAAGATCATGCGGATGTTCTGTTCTCCTTTGCAGCCAGATATTTATAAATAGTCTTTTTGTACACATTGTAAAAATAATCCACACCTATTGTGAAAATAAAAACTAAATATAATGATGCTTATTCAGAATTATAATTCTGCAGTTACAGAAATCATTACTTTCATTTTTTCATAGAGCAGGGTTCTTGAGGTTTTCTCTCTAAAGAACCAGATGGTAAATATTTTAGGATTTGAGGACCTATAGTCTCTAGCTCTACGAGTTAATGCCATTGCAGTACAAAACCAGCCACTAACAATAGGTAAAGAGTGAGTATGGCTGTTTCAATTATTTACAATAACAGGCAGCGGGACAGGTCTGGCCCGGGGGCTCTGTTTGCCAACCCTTGGCACATGGAATATAAAGTTTTTCCCATGCATATCATTCTGTGTATACAACTGTACATACTGCTCTTTTCACTTTGTGTCATAAATATGTTCTCCAGTTATTGAACATTTTTACCTAATAGTCTGCACAACTGTTGTATATGATTCATTTTATGAATATACCTAATTCTGCATGATCATTGGACATTCAGATATTTTACAGTTTTCTTACTATAGCACATACTGTGATGAACATCTGTGTATAGGTATACCTTGGAGATATTGCAGGTTCGATTCCAGACACTGCAAAAAAGCAAGTATCACAATAAAACAAGTAACACAAATCATCGTAATCTTTTTGCTTGTGAAGGGTCTTTCCTTCAAATGGTTAAAAAAAAGCAATATCACTAAAGCACAATAAAATGAAGTGCAATAAAATGAGGGATGCCTGTACATTAAACTTTCGTCTGCATTTCAGGTTATTTCCATAGGCTAGATTTCCAGAAGGGGAATTTATTAAATACTCCAAATTTTTGTCTCAAAGGGCTTTACCAGTTTACTCCCAGAACTGGGTATGAAACTGTTCATTTCTCCATAACCACACCAACAGTGAATATCACCACTTTGTCAGTCACTGCTAATTTGATAAGAGCCAGAATATGTTTGGCAAGTGAGGACCTGTACGAACGTGGCACTCAGGTAGGTCAGCCTCCTCATCCTGCACTCACGCAGATGACTACAGCAGAAGGGAATGCTGAAGGATCACCGCTGTCCTTTCCCTCCAAATCCACCCCCTCCGTCCCCCGCTCCACGCAGAGGGCAGAGAATGGGACCCATTATCTTTCTGAATGTTCCTTCCTTCTTCCTGACCATCTCACATCTGGACTGAATACAAATCCCCTGGCTTCCTGTTTCTCACCCCACAAAAGATCCTAAATGTCAATTTCAAATTAACCTCTTTTTTTGCTTTTTGCTTCTCTACCTCATTCCAACTCCCAACCCTTTACTGACATTTTTTTTTATTGTCTTAAAATGAGTTTTCATAAGATCTTCTTTAAGGCACTCCACTGGACCATTCTCGGTTAGTTGCCTTTCCTGGGGCAGGCAGTTCACACAATATTTGAAAAGGCCTCGTGGATAATAGGGAGTAGTGGGGTCTGCAGTACAGACATTCAGATTCAAAATCTTTCAGCCATGTCAGGTCAGGAAGTCTGGTCTGCTGACTAAATCCAGCCTACAGGGTCTTCCACTTGCAATTTCATGTCCAGCTAATTAGCTTTTTCTACACACTTGTCCTTTGCATTTTTGTCAGATACTAGGGCTAAATTAGGCTCAAAATATGGCTGGGAAACAATTAAGTGTGTGACCTAGGAAAAGTCTAACCTCCATAATGTTCTATTTCTTTATCTGTAAAGAGGAGATAATCATACCTTTTTCTTCTGGGGTTGGGAGAAGTTAATATGAATGTACAGTCTTATAACTCTGCCTACCTACTCACTCTTGTCTCCATTGCCACCAACCAAGCCCTGGCCTGAACTATTGCAGCAGTAGTCTTCTCACAGCAGCCAGGCACCCCAGGCCTTCCCAAGCTTCCCCTGTCCCAACTCTCCCCACCCCTCCTCTCTCTGAGCTGAGCCCGTAACCCACTCCCGCTGGACCCAGCTCTCCCCTCACATGTGTGAGCACTGCTGGTCCTTTGCTCACGACGATCCTTTTCTTCACGCATCCTTTCCTCTCAGATATCTTCAACTGAGAAAAGCTCGGCAAAATAAGGGCGCATGTATCTTCACGAATAAATGTTTTCAATTTTTTCCGGGAGTTACCCAGAAGAGGTGTTGCTGGGCTGTATAGAAATACTGTTATTAATGTTTTAATCAGTGGAATACTACTCAGCCATAAGAAAAGATGAACTACTGTCAACTTGGTGACAACTTGGATGCATCTTGAGACTATTATGCTAGGCAAAATAAGTCAGACAGAAAAAATCAAGAGCCATACCATTTCACTCATATGTGGGATATAAAACTCAAAGGAGCAAACAAGGTAACAAACAAAACCTCATAGACACAGAAAACAGTGTGGCGGTTACCAGAGGGAAAGCGGTGTTGGGTAGTAAAGGGTAAAGGGGGTCGAATAGGTGGTGAAAGATTTGACTTTGGGTCCTGAACACGCAATGTGATAATCAGACGATGTATCGTAGAATTGTACACTTGAAAGGTATATAATCTTATTAACAATGTCACTCTGATACATTGAATTTTTTTAAATTTAAGTTATTTAGTTAAAAGGTTAAAAGAAGTTCAGATATCACCTCCCTCTTAAGAGAGAGTTGTATCACCTCCCCCAACCTGGCCCAGAGTCCCTTACATACGACTGAGTTGGAGCACTGCAGTCCTCTAACAAATATTTATTGACTGTCCAGTGTGCCAGGAACCATGCTGGGGCCTGGGAATACAGCTGCGAGCAAGGCAGACCCTGGTGTTCTCCTCCTACCACTTAGCAATCTAGCTGCTGCATTTTCACCATTACATTGATTAAGCTCCAGGAGCTCCTCTCTCAGACTTGGAGCTCCGTGAGAAAAAGGACGATACTCACTTAGCTTTGTGCTGGACACAGGGTAGGTGCCAAGGGGATGTTTATGGAATGACCAAATGTTTTGATGCCAACAGGAACTGGTGGCCTTTTTGAGAACAGGACAGTGTCTGATTCACTTCTGTGTTCCCCACTGGCAGCCAGCTTGGGGCCTGGGCCCGTCGCTCCTAGGTAGATGAATATGGGAGGAAATGAACAACGAACTGACACCGTGTCACCTCCTGACCCCCTTTCCCTCACTCACACCAAAGACAACAAAATCCGGCCCAAGAGCAACTGGCAGATGGGAAGAAAACTGGCTCCCACTCTTAAATATCCCTATAAGGGAGAAATACTGTATTTTATTGCCTGGAAGATGTGAGCCTCACAAGTTACAAAGACCAATATATTTTAACAATAACAAGCATCATTGCTGATGGCTAATTTATACATTCACCTCTTATTGGCTGAGGAAGCCAGGGTGAGGAAGAGATCACCTCTGGGCCTCAGTCTCCTCTTCTGTAAGCAGGAGATAATACAGCATAACAGACATGTGTTGAGGGACAATTAAATTAAACGAGGTAAAATATGTGTCGGTGGTGATCTCCTAGCACAGAGTAAAGTGTTCAATAAGTGTTAAGGTTTTTTTCTCTCCCTATTATTTTAATAATTGAGTATAACGGCAAAATTTAAACTTATTTTTTTTAAAGTACCTCCTATTTTTTCTCCAGTCAAAAAATATACATTCTTGTTTCAAAAGTGACATGTCTATTGGTTGAGCCCAGAGAATTCTGCATTTTCTCAGTGTGCAGGGTGTTGCTGCATTAAGGGACTATAGTCCCTGTTTAGTAGTTAACTGTGTGGTTAAGGGTTGAGTATGCTATGCCCTCAAGGCACCTGGGTTGAATTTATTCATTCATTCATTTAACATAGGAAGAACTGGCCGAGTGAGAGGCACTGTACTAGGCAGGGGGCATGCAAATTTTTATGTGAAATGAGGATGCATGTGATGGAGGGAAACAGAGGTTGTGCTGGAGAAGACTGGAGTAGGGAAGATGGGGGTGAGGAGGAGAGATTGAACCTCTACCCACACGATCTGTGACCCTGGGCAGCACCAGCTCCAAAGTCGTGGAGCCCAGTGAAGAATGAAAACAGCAAGGCCTGATGCTCAAAATTTCAAGTTGGTAACCGTAGAGCATTAAACCAAGTGAGGGTCCTTCCAAATATAAGGCCCGGTGCCATTGCACAGGTCACATGCCCATGAGCGGGCCCTGACCTTGGGCAAGCTGTGAGACTTTTCTCTGCCTCAGTTTTTGAATGGGAAGGGGCTAGGAAATACTGACACATTTAATAAAGGACAATGGATCCAAAGTTTTTGCTCTAGGTACTGTGTTAGTACCAAGGACATTTTTGCCCCTCAACCCTTGGATTGAGAGTTCATTATCTAGGTCTCAGGAAGCCCTAGAAAGAATAGGTTTGCCAAACTTCTAACAACTTTTTGGAACATCTTCCAATAAGAATGTGTGAGTGCACATGCATATGTGGTGTGTGTGATGTGTGTTCGTGTGTGTGTGGTGTATACATGTAAATGCATGCATGTGAGTATGCATGTGTGGTATATGAGTGCATGCATATGTGTGTTTTTCCACTGGGAAGTGGATTCATAGTCTTCGTCATATTTTTAAAGTGGTACACGACCATTTAAAAAAAGTTACTTGAAATGGAATTAGAAACTTCACCTACTTACCGGGATGTAATGATATTAATCTCTACTATGTATGTATCTCTTACTATTACAAAATGTCCCTATTCCATATCATTTGAGCCCAGGGCAATCTGCTGGGCGGGGCAGAGCAGGATTTGGTTGTAATTTTTCTCACTGATTCTAAAACCGAGGCCACTAACCGTCCACTCCATCAGAGAGCATTGCAATTTCCCCTTTCAGTTTCAGCTGTGCCATTGAAAGCCGCCGATCAAGGGTAGGACCACAGTTTGACCTTAAACTATTCAACTCCACTTAATTACCCATTGTCATGGAAGCACATAAATACAGGATGTCCCCTCACTCTGCCATTCTGCTTTGCATCATTATCAAAAAGACAAATGTAATTCATGTCCAATTACTCATTCACCGCAAGGTCAGAATATTTATTTTTATCACACATGTGATTTTTAGGATTAGGGATATCAGTATTTGTTTATGGCTAACCTAAGTCAAACATCCTGTTGATATCTATAAAGAGCCATATAGTTATTGTCACAGGTACGTTGAGTCACAAAGCACATTTGGAGTTTATGAGCTGACAGGGAAAGGGCCGTGCGGAGGTGGAGATAAGCACTCGGGGTGATCACAAGTGTCTTGTGATCTATCCGCAATGTTTACTTATACTGTCCATTTATTGAACGTGATAAGAGCTTGGAAGCTGAAACTAATAGTTAGACACAAAACTGGGAGGATTTTAAAAAATACATTATTTAGGAAAATTGATGGTGGGGGCAACTTTTTGGTTGAATTGATCAAATACTCATTTTAGACATTGTCTTCTCCTTCTGGTGGAATAGAAACTTGATCAGCTAGAGAAAGACAAAGAGCGACAGGGGAGAGATACAAATGAAGGGGGCACATGTGATGGATTAATTTAGATCTAAAGCAGTAATAACTGCTGTCTAGCAATAACAGGTCCAGAACCCCTGTGGTCAACTAATGAGTAGCAGTAACACATCCAAAACCCCTGTGGTCAATTAATGAGATTTATTTAAAGTATTGGTATTGAAAGGGAATCCTAAGCAGTGAAAGTAACGATATTCAATTGACCTACTTATTTCCCATTCACATTCACCCAGTTGAATATATTTTATTATTTCTGGCCACTGCCATCAAAACAGTACTAGCTAATTGCCTGAGCTGCTCATCAATTCTCTGTCTTTGCAGCCTATTATAGGTTGTACCCACAATAGTCTATCTATTCCAATGATCTACTTATCTATCTACACTAACCATATATATATATAAAATATATATAGTAAATAAGTATGTGTGTATATATACATATTTATTTAACCCGTTCCATTATTCTTCATGGTGTCCTTGGACAAATCAGGAGTCTGGTAATTAGGCTTCCAGATGAAATCTTACTAGGAAATAAGGATATGAAATCTAATGTTTTCTTTCATCCTTTCCTACTTAATCACTCTGTAGTTCCATAATTGCGTATCTAGTTTCTTGGGGGCTGGGGGTCGTGGCACATGGCTATTAATGGGCCAGATGACTCTCTTTAGTTTAATCGGGCAAACCACACTGCCTGATTGGTTGGAGGATTGGTTAACTAAGTTTTGGAGCCTTTAGGTGACCGTGAATGAAATGTGAATCATCGATACGATACAGTCTCCAAAAAGTGAAGTTTCGTGTTTGAGTATGTAGGACTATATTAGGTTTGAGAATGTGGTGTTTCTGTTTTTAGTAGACCAAAAATGGTTGGATAAAGACAGTTCCATAAGGCTCGTGTGTGGTGACGGTAACACGCTGACGACAGGAGGCAGAGACACCTGCAGCGTGAGGCAGGGGCAGAAAACACCCTGCTTGGCTCCGCTCTGCTGCGCTCAGCTCTCACTGGATCCCATACACAGAAAGAAAGTAATGGGTGAGGAGAATACCACACTCAGGAGATGGAGGCGGTGCTGGGAAGGGGCTCAAAGCATGTTGAGTAAATGGGGCAAACTCTAAAGGGCGCCTTCAGCAGTAGAGATGTTAGCAGTCTTCTAATATTGAAAGATATGTACACAAGACAAAATATTTCTGCATCTATACGCTTTTCCTTCTGAATTAAAAGCTAAGATAGTGACTTGAAAGTTCAGGAAGGCTCAGTTCATGTCGAGAAGAGCTGTCCATACTTTGCATGTGCCAAGGCAGCTGATGGTGAGTGGGCCGTCACCGGGGCAGTTTGGACCGAGGCTGCCTGCAGTGCCTGCAGAA
>PVKM010044217.1:0-12320 GCA_004027735.1 Carollia perspicillata | reverse complement strand
TAAGAGAAAAGCTTGCTTTTGTGGTACCAATGGGTTTTCACACTGATATCCATTCACCAATACTCTGATTTCTTTGGAAACATCAGTGGCATGCTGTGTATTTACTTTCAGCTAGCTCTCTACCCTTAACTCAGATTCACAGAAATAAAGGAGAATTATGGAGTTTGTCCAGTTCAGGAATGCCAAATAGATTCCATGTCTAGAAACATCGCTAAAAAGATCAATGGGTGGTAGTTTCGAGAAACACTGTATTGGGAAAGATTCTTAGGTCAAGCCAGGAATAATCAGTGATATGCGCCATGGGTATGGTGACAGAGTAGGACAGCCAGTGCTCATGCCACTTACTCACCATCTCAGACTACGTAACCACAGAGTTGGCAGGTAAGCAACAGTCACGCGGCCAGTTGTACTGTTTTCGCTGCCCAGCTGCAGAGTCTGTTTGCTCTTTTGCCCACATCCACCACTAAATAAAGTTAGCAGATAAATCTGGTTTATGGAGAATGTGGCAAATGGTAAAAGGCCGGGATACTCATAGGCTTTGAAAAACTGGATACAACCAGGCCAGCATACAGGAGAAAAGGGGAGAAAAGGAGAAAAGAATAACTATGCTGTGCCCTTTATACCAAGCAGAGGGCACAGCATAATTACTTTGCAGGGGTCTTTCTGTGTGTCTTTTCTTTCTATACTCAAGAAGCCACAGAGTCTCTGAGCTCCTGGTAAAGGAGAAATAGGTAAATCCACTGTGGCAATAGATAACACAATCAGGAGGTGGCACTTCTGAAGTATGTGGCACTCCTAAAGTGTGTGCACGTGTGTGCAGGTGCAAGATCAGCATGCATATGCACCTGGAAAAGAAGGAGCACTAGTACAGGCAAAGGAGCAGCACCGTATGCAATGGTTGCCTTCTGTACGCCTCCAGTGGGCCACTGTGGTTCTCACCTGCCCAATATCCACTTTACTTCCTTGGATAACAGGATCCTAGTTTACTTTCATAGGGCACCCTCTTTCACTCTCACTGTATATGTTTTAGGTTGGGCTGACTCCACTCTGGCTTTAGGTCAAGACATGTGACCCGGATGTAGCCAACCAGAGAGTCATAACCCAGTGGACACAGTGATTGTTTCAGGGATGGGTGCAGGATCTAATGAGCCAATGAGATTCAATTTCAAGCCCTTGTTGTCAGTATCAGGAACAGATGGTCTCTCAGGTGACTTTAGACTGAGAGAATGGAGTGGAGCTACCAAGACCTCCACACTGGGAAGCAAGGAGGGGTGTGACTGCTTAAAAGTAAAGCCAACAGAAGGAACATGGAACCATATGATAAATAAGGATCAAAGCTGGTCTTATCATTTGGGCACTGGTACACAGCCATGCCTAAACATAGAGCTGTCTCAGAAATGGTATAATTTCATAAGCCCATAAGTCCTATCCCTGCAAACTCCCACCATTTTTTAAGTTGGGTTTCTGTCATATGTAACAACAAAAGAATCTTGGCCAATAATAAATCGAATACTCATTTTCCACATAAGAGATACAGACCCCAACGTTTCCCCTTGGACCCAATATGTCCCAAACAGTTGTGTTACCTGTAAGGAGCCCTGGATGTCTTTCCCTCCGACAATCATGAGTTCTGCCATGTCCTCCGCATGTGGAGTCCGGGCATGGACGAACAGAGTCTTGCCCACCGCAGTTATGTTCCTCAGGGCGACTAAATCACCTTCATCGTTCACCTTGAAGTATGGGCTTGAGACCTCATAGTGTAGCTTATAATTTCCCTTACAGTCACTGAAGTTCACTGGAGAAAACAAATCCAAAGAAAGAAAGACAGAAAACATGTGAGTAGGTTGGAAGGCATAGTCCTGAAGATACCTCTGACCATTCGATGTGAACTATCACTCCCCATCCCAGATCCACAAATGCTGCCTGTTATCCCACAGCACCCCCTTGAGCCCCTATGACTTTGATCATGCTGAAGGACTTCACTCCATCAAGACCTGTGCTTGCTAACTTCCCATGACCCAGGCAGGTGCTAAGCAATGAGGATTAGCGAGAAACATGACCATGTCCTTGACCTTAAGTGTAATGGGTGAAGTACACAGTGATGCTTAGGGATAAACACCTATGCTGTGTCTGTACCTGGCACAGGATTCTATTACCAACAGTACCACGATGTATTGTCTGTACACACATTTGCTGTCCGCTTCCTCAGTAGACTGCCAGGCCCTTGAGTGTAAGTGTAGACTTACATGTACTGCATGTGTTCCCCCTCACCCTACTTTTGTTGCCTTCACTCTCTGCTGAACAGATTTGTTTAGTAAATCTTTAACTGAAGCATAGCATAGCTATAGAAAAGTACATAAACCAGAATGTACAACTCAATGAATTTTTGCAATGTGGGCACAACAAATACCCAGTGCCCAGACCTAGACACAAAATATTACCAGTCCCCCTTTCTCTCCCTCCCGAGTAAAATCCCTACACTCCTCCCCAGAGGCTGTACTATACTGACCTCTAATAACACAGATTAGTTTGACCTGTATTTGCACTTCATACAAATTACTGTACAGATTGTGCTCTTTGTGTCTGGATTTTTTCAGTCAACATTATGTTCGTACAATTTGACCATGTAGCTGCAAGGCATAGCTGTTTACCCTAATCACTATGTAGTATTCAAGTATGCGGCTATGCTGAGTTTGTTTATCCATTCCATTGTTGATGGGCATCTGGGCTATTTCCAGTTTAAGTCTCTTAAATATTGCTATGAGGAACTTTCCTGTGTCTCCATAGGTCCAAGTACATCATTAAATCCATATAAATTTCTGATGAACTAAGCTTATCTTCCTTTCCTGGCAAGATTAATTCTTATGGTGGTAATAATCATATTAGCTGATAATGATAATGGCTAACAAATTGAACACTTCCCATACTTGAGGCTGAGTGTTAAGCAGTTTACATATATTATCTTATTTAATCTTTACAGCAACAATGGGCCCTGGCTGGTGTAGCTCAGTGGATTGAGCAGGGGCCTACAAACCAAAGGGCTGCCGGTTCCATTCCCAGTCCAGAGCACATGCCTGGGTTACAGGCCAAGTCCCCAGTGTGTGTGGGGGGGTATGTGAAAGGCAACCACACATTGATGTTTCTCTCCCTCTTTCTCTCCATCCCTTCCCCTCTCTCTAAAAACAAATAAATCTTAAAAACAATAACAATGAATGAGGGACAGTTTTGATTTCTTCTCCCCACAGATTATAGACCGGGTACTGAAACTCAGAGAAGGCAAAGGACATGCCCAACACACACAGTTTGTTAACAATAAAACCAAGATTTGAAACCTCATCCATTTGCCTTTCACCACTACACATTCTTAAAACAAACACAGCTGCATGTAGAATAAATCTCTCCTGCAGTTCCACTGGAGGCTGAATATAATGACTTGAGTACCTGGTGCAGGACTGCTCCCAAGGTCTTGCCCAGCATTAAAGTGTGTTGCATAGTGTTGCCTCAAGGTCTCTCGGTGTCAGGGCTCCAGAGCCTTCTCTGGTTGTCAAGTCAGCTTTAGGGGCATCTTTGTATGAACACCCAAGTAGACACTTGGGAATCTACAGTTCTCAATGCTTTCTCACTTCCTCTGACCATCTTCTTAGCCAGGAGTAATTGGGCATGACTGGGTTTAGTTTTGGGATGAGAACTATGAAGGAGAGACATGAGTGTTGCTTTCATTGTCCTCCTCAAATAGCATTCATCCACTGGAGGTACACTGTTCAAAGGAAGGACCCACTGGGAACTTGTTGCCTGAATTGCCAAGATATTTATTCTGGACCTGGCCTCTCATCTGGGGAGAGGTGGGGCAAGCAAAAGCATGCAAAAGTCTGTGGGAGTTCTAGTTTCACACCTAAGTTCTTTCTTTCCTCTTCTCTTTCTTTCATTTCTTTCACAAGTATTTACTGAGCGCCTACATTATGCTAGTTGCTTGGATCAAGATATTAACCCAAAACCTCGTAAGTAGTAAGGGACCTATTCCAGGCAGATAGAATCATAAGATGTGCAAAGGTCCTGTGGCATTCAGTAAACTAAATTAGAAAGCAAGGGAGAGAGAGTGGAGGTAAGCTGGGCCTGGACAATGTAGGACCTGGAAGGCCACATAAAGACGTATTCTTTGAAGGAAGCTCTGGACCCTTCCATCATAACTATAGAACTGACTGGCTTCCATCTGAGTCTCATACAACTGTGGATCCCCACTGGAAACCAGCACCCAGGGTCCTCCATGTCTGGGCTGTCCACTGGCCTCCCCTCAGGCTTCCATCTTTACTCTGAGCTTCACACATGCCCACACCTCTGCCTCTCTCTACCTCCTGTTCTGGCTCCACCTTTATGCTCATATTGCTCCCTCTGTACAGAAGGCACTTCCTACCTTCTTCATCACCTTCACTCTATTGACTCTTAGTCATTCTTTAAGATTCAGCTCAGGAAACTCCTCCAAACACCCTCCGTGTGTTCCTAGAATTCCCTGTACATAAGGCCTTGCATATCATGTTACAACAACATGTCTACTTTATGTATCTGTTTTTTCCACCAAAACAAAAAGCAGATATTGAATCTTATTCTTTTATTCATCTGTACTTCTCCATCAATGAACAGAAAGCCACTGTTACGAATGACTCATATAACTCTATTACTCTCCAGGGGCAAAATGATGCTCTAGTGGTGGTGAATCAGGGGCTCCTCTTCCATTCTGGGGACAAAAGACACTGCAGGCAAGGCCAAAATTCAGAATGAAGACCCCTACTCTCTTCTTGTCTTGGCTGAGCCCAGTCATGGAGATAAGTAGGAAGTGAAGAACTCAAGCCATGGTCTCCCCTTAGCTCCCCAGTCCCTGAGTACGTCAATTCATGACAGCACTGAGCCTACCATGCTTAGCTTTGGCTTAGCTCATTGGTCAAGTCAGGGGTGGTGGTTTACCTTTCTTCTTAATTCTAATAAAGCTTCACATAGTTCCTAGAGCATGGGATCAGTGTGTGCATGTTGAATGAGTGAACGTTTGGATAAATAGCAGTAACATCTACCATTTATCGAGTGGAGTCTGAGTGTCAGTCTCTGTGCCAAGGACTGTACATTCAGTCGTTCCTTTTAGCCTCATAGCAATTCTGATCTACAGCGGCATTTTGCAACTTTCAAAAAATTATCTACCCCCAAGTGATTTTTAGATATTTTTGCCTAAATGCCAACACTTTCATGAAATTTTAATGTCACAGGTATCTGTTCATTATGATGTCTCTGTATATCTTTCATTGATATTTTCTGCATGTCCACCTGTACTTTGTACACACACGGAAAATACAGTTTTGCTTTTCTCCAAGAACCCATGTCACCCCTTTGGGGGCAGTACAGCCTCACTGGAATGCACAATCTGTAAGTATCATTTCCATTTTACAGGAGGAGAAACTGAGCCTTGGGGAGATTGACTAAGTTGCTCAGCATCCCACATCCTGAAAAGACAAGAACCTGTTGCTCCCACCCTGTCTACCTGAGCCGTTAAAGTTTCTCAGCACATGCATTTCCCAGAAATGGGTGCATGAGAGGAAAAGGATAGGCACCCTATCCCGACCACTTCAAGCCTTTCACTAATCCCTCTGGAGTCCTCAGAGGTACCAGGTAAGGCCCTACTGAATGAAAAAATCTACATTCAGGACCTGGTACACTGTGGCCACTCAGTACATTCTGGCTCTCTTTCCAACTTGCTGTAATCGAATTGCTAAGGCTTACATAATTGGGTATTTTTTTATGTCAGACATATTTTACCAGTTCAGGAGCAGGTGGCTTTAGACTGTGGTTCTTTTTCAAGGCTCTAATAATCACCTGGAGAGCACTTTTAAAAATAGCAATAACAAGATTGTCCCAGAGAGATCCTGATATACCTGGGCTGGGCTGGGGTCCTGGCACTGGTATCTTTCTAAAGCATTGCAGAGGGTCCTGGCACTGGTATCTTTCTAAAGCATTGCAGAGGAATCCAATGCAATGCGGATGAAGAACCGGGACCTGGGACAATGAATTGCTTGCCAAGATGCCAGGTATCCATAATTCCCAGTGTTTCCTGGCACAGAGATGAGTTTGAAGAGCTAGCATGCTAGGAACTGCTAATCCTCACGCCCTAAGAAAGGGCGTTTTTAATGGTAGGTTTTTGAACCCTTTTCCTAACTTGGCTCATGTGTAGCAAGCAGCCCTGGACCTTGGGCATACCACCCATCCTCTTTACACCTCAATGTCTTCATCTGTAAAGTGGGACGAATAATAGTACCTGGTCTCAGGTTCTATAATTCTAATGGTGAGCATTAACAAGATAATATGTACATGCACAGAGCCCTTAAGACAAGCCTTGGTGCTCCATGTGTAGAAATTACTGTCATCCTTATTCCTGTAATTCTGGGCATCAAGGAAACTACCTTTTTCTTTTTAGCCATAGCTTCCTTCTTCCAGCTGCTTTTCTGCCTGCCTTCCGGGTCCTTCCATCTCTTTCTAGTCAGGTACTTGTACTCTGGGCTGCTGGCTGTGTGTGGTTACCATGGGGATGGTTACTACAGGCATCTCCGATGAGGCTACAGGAGTGAGGCTGATAATTCTGACCCAGCCTTGCCCATCTTTGAACCCTCTCACTTGCCTTGGCAAACCCCTACCTATCTCATGTGAGAGGCTGTGAAAGAAAAATACCATCAGAGTGAAATTAGGGTGCCCTGCCCATAACAGATTCAACAGCTTTATTAAATATTCTTCAAACAGATTGTTTGTAAAGATGACTTCCTACAACTCAAAGCTATAATTTTTCCTAGAAAATGACTGCACTGAGAGCTTTATATTCAGGGTTACAATGAGTTTTCACATCACCAATCTGAGGTAGGTCCTTTTTCTCTTCTTCATCTGGAAACAGACTTGGTGAGGTCGAATGAGGTTAGGGTCACACAATCTTGCTGGTCTGCCTAGGCAAATGTATTCTTTTCTTCAATCACTCCATTTCCAGCCTCACAATTTTGCCATATTTTTATACCTGAGCTATTATTCACTTAGTGTTTTTCTTTTAATTGACTCACATTCTTATTTGTGAAATTATTTGAAGATAACCTTCATAAATACATCCTGGATGTACCAGATGTATTTTTTAAATAATGTTAAATAAATCTAAGGAGTCAAATAAAGATATATGTTTGTCTTTGTATGTACTAAAACCTTCAAGGGATGTGCCTTCCACCCTCCATTAATGCTGGCCTGAGCTACATTCCCCTCTGCCCATCCCTCATTTAGACAAATTCATGCCTGGATCCACCCTACTCTGGTTTAAAATCTAGGAGGGTTCTACTATAATCCAGAAAATGATATATCTACCATAAATAATGCAGGCTTGAGAAATATACAAACCTAAGGAAAGGCCTACATCTAGACCATTCAATGTTGGCAGTATATAAATGACAAATCTGAAATATATGAAAAATATTTAATCAAAGAAAGAAATAATTCACCACACTTATTTTTTTTTCTGCTAGAGGAGAAAAAAAACTCTACTTCACGCCAATTATAATCTCACCTCAACTTCCTTATCAAAGGGTGCAGCCGATAGCATTAACCCTATATTACTGTCTCATATTATTAACTTTGTTGACACAATCAATATATCAATGATTCTCAAACTTTAAAAAAGAGATCAAGCCAGTGCATATTTGGGGACACAGAATTCAAAGAACACATTAAGGATAAAATTAAATAGTTTATGTCTATCTATTTAAAAAACGTTTGTTTCTATAGAGATAACCTCCTAAGTAGCTCAGAATAACACTACGAGAATAATGAAAGGAAAAATTCTAGCAAACAATTAAACTTGTGAACAAATATTTAAAACTTCTATCTGAAGGGGAAAAATGAACTATCTATACTATTGTGAACCTACAAAGGACTTCCTTACATATTTTATCACTGTGGCATTTGAAATAGCTTCTGGAAAGAAAAAATTATCCACATAATATATTGTACATGGGGATTTATTGGAATCAATTGCACAACATTATTCTTTGAGATAATCTTTGAACACCCCGGGAGAAGAAGGGAGGAAGTAAAAACTCCCCACCTGGGGGAAAATGCAAATTAGACAAATGGCACCACTCAGTGTTTCAATTATGCTTTCAGCGTGTTTCCACTCAAAATGTCCTCTGGGCTTAATGCAAATGTCACAAAAAGACAAACTTTAGCTGGGAGACAAAACCACATTGAAATGGGAAGCTTGGCATGTGAATTAAGGGGCTTAATCTTCCTGACCTTGATTTTATGCTTTTCTATTTCTTTCTTTTAAATGTGGTTCTTAGGGATGAAAGTCCAAAAGGCATAGATTTATTACCATCTAGAAATGTGTGAAGGAGCAAATTAAGCTGTATTATGATCCCAGGAAATATGAAAATAAGCTGTATTATGATCCCAGGAAATATGAAAATGCAGATGGATTTAAACTTATTTGCAAAAATATAGAGCAGTTCTGCTCACATAGATAGGTATGAATGAATATATGGAATTTGTGTTATTCTTGTAAGTGTTTTGGGTTAATTTGTGATCTATACAACTCACATGATAGATGGGCAAATGGTCCTACACACATTATATGCATTCATGGAGACTTGGAAATTGGTCCACATGTAGTTGTAGGGCCTGTCCCAGTTGGTGGTCAGATTCCACCTGTACACTCCTGTGAGGATATATGAAGATCAGTAGTACTGTGGGCTCGGAACCAGTCATCCTGGGATTTGTAACCCTGCCATAGACAGATATGCTTGGATCATTTCTAGGAATCCAAACTCTTACACAGAAGAAACTGGCTTTGTTTCATCAGTTTACTCATAGTAGAAAAAGTCCTGATTTGTAGTATTTTCCAATACCTATGGTGTAAATATTCTAAACATAGCTGATTTCAGCTGGCAATGTGTTTTCAACTGGCTTGCAAATTTTCTAAAAACTTAACAATCAGCTCTCAGGAGTATAAGTACTAGCTGTCTCCAGCACACTACTGAGACCAGGCAATGACTATGCAGGAGAATGTAAATGATTTGCTCTGCCTTAGACTGTACCTGATATCCCAGCACACTGGCCTAGTTAGTAAAACAATTTAATAGCTCTATCAGCAGGAAGGGGCTGCAAACTGGTTGATCTGCAAAGTCTTTGCTGGGGCATGGAAAGCCATGCCTGTCTGACAACTGAAGGAGTACTTAGTTCAGAAACATCAGATGGACTCTCTCCAGGATACAGACCATCACTTAATTGCTTCTCATATCTTTCAGTATCCCACTGGCACCAATAAAGCTTAGTCCAGAGGCTTTTCAGACCTGCTCAAGTGAGTGAAACAGAAAGCATTTCCTTCAGCTTCCCTGAATACCCTCATTTCTGAAGCATTCTAGCCAATCAAGCTTTCATTAAAATGTGTTCAGTTCCACCCACACTGGATCAGATCCATATGATAGGATAGGCACATCCCCCAGTTTTGATTCATTCTACCCTCCTGATTCTTGAATGCCTTGAACTATATCCTGTGTTCCATGGTTGGCCTGGAGTCACAGCTGATATACACAGATCTTCTGTAAGGTTCTGGGCATATTCCTAAATTTGACGGATTAACTCAGGAGTGGATTTTACCACCAAAGGCTTTGTAGATTTGATAGACATAGAATGCGCATAAAATGGTCTTAATACCATTTCATATGTCAATTCCAACTTTGATAAAATAGAGTTTCTATTCTATTGTGTCAGCCGAAGACATACTGAATGATTCTGTCAAGTGATCTTCAGCAGAAACCTATTTTTGCCACGTAAACCCTTAAGGGCTTCCTCTTAGAAAAAGACAGAACCCACATCTGCTTTCAGGGAATTTTCTCTGCCTACCATTAAACACTAAGCTGCTAGCTCTGAATCTAGTCTTTCCTGTCAGGGTCTTACATTTTTTTCTTGCTACAAATTCTTTAAAACATGGCAGGTTGTTTTCTGAAAGAATTCTGGGCATCATCTGTCCCATGGTGGTTATAATTACTATGAATTTGTATTTCAAATTAGAATTACTTTATATGACACAGAGCCTGACACAGTACACGTTAACCCTGTTTGACGAATGAATAAATACCAGAACTATAACTTAGCAGCTAAGTAATTGAAACTCCTCAAACAAAACTGAGAATGATGACCCAAACTCATGTGAATATTGGAGTAAGTTTTAAAGTCACCCAATCAATGGAACAGAAATAATGGATTTAGCAACTTGGAAAACCACTAAGTGTCAGATTTACAGAGATTCCCCCACCCCAGTTTTTTATATTACTGACACATGTTTCTTATACAGGGCCCTTAGTTTGTGGCTTATCTAGTAATTATGTGCACACATGTCTCCCTCCCTATGAGTGTCAGCAGGGTAGGTTAATGAGAAGACAGATTTGTTCCATTACAACTTTTAAGATATTTGGCCTTGCAGCTGGAGTTGTCTGGAGACAGAGTGTGGCAGTGTGTTCTCGCTGAGCCTAAACTAAGATTCAGATCCTGATTATATCTGATGCTCCAGCAGTTCTGTGATTTCCCAAGGACCTCTCTGCTGCATGAGCAGGTATACACATAGGGAGGAAGGGACCTTTAAAGGGGACAACTTCTGTATGAATACCCAGATAGGTACAGAACCAGAAAGAAGATGGAGAGGAGAACACAGTATTGGTTTCTTAGTCCAGCCCCAGGACTCTGTAGTAAAGGGAGAGAATAAGCTATATGTACAATCTTAAAGATTCACAAACCACAAACAATTTATGTAATTTCAAGCACTGTTACTCTGGTCCCTAATTACAAACTGTTACAATGAATGGCAGCTTGACCCCATTTCTGAACGGAATACAGCTTGGCGCTGCTGTAGTACAATGAAGACTAAAGCAGCCTCAGGGTCTTCAGGCACTGAGAAGGGTTCAAGGCTTTGGGGATCCTAAATGGACTTTGAGAAGGAGCCTTCCCACAGAGGGCAATGAGGAGGCATTCCCTTCAAGAACTTCCCAGAACAGTTATCAGTAAAGAGGCCAGAGAAAAGGTCATGGAAGAAGCATTTGTGAGTTTGTGCGAGAGATTCCCTGGGGTCTTCCAGAAATAATTGGAATAAGAGTTAAGGGAGGGGGACAGGTTGAGGTCCTGCAATTGTGCAGGTGTGGGTTATAAGCAGGTACAGTGCAAACATTAATATTTGTGTGACCTCTGTATTGTCCAACCATTGGGAAAGCTTGACAAAATTTGGGACCATTTGGAAGGTCTAGTTCTTTCTGGATGAAATAATTTGCTTGCCACTGGATAATTTCAAGTAGAATCTAAATGCCTGTTCAGCAGAAATGTTGTGGAAGAAATTCTAGCATTGGATAATGTCTCTTACAATCTCAAATTCTATTGTTCTAAATCTTAATATATTCATCCATTATCCATAAAAATACCATGTGCTCGCTTACAATGTGCAAGACAGTGGGCAGTAAGGGATGAATGCCAACATACAGATAAATGAGGTGCATGATCTGCCTTCATGGTGTATTCAGGACCCAGAAGGTTGGGGCACACAATCACTTGGAGGGGTTCCCTTTTGAAAGGTGGGCATTCCATTTCTACATTGTATCAAAGGGCCAAACAAGCACAGTGGGGTAGAAATTACAAGCAAGCAGATCACTGTTCAATATAATAAATTATGTCCAGAAATGAGAGGGAGAGTCAACCAATGAGTAAGTTCATCACTGCCAGATGCAGCCAAAGTAAAGGGTTATCAGCAAGTATACCTCACCTTACTAAACAGTTGTATACTCTCTAAGACTTGCTTAGAAAGCAAATTTCTATACAGTTTTACTATATTTTATTATAAAATTGAATGCGTTCTTCTAGACAATGTTTGGCCTTACATCATAATAAAATCATACTTAAGAATGCAATAACACATTAGAAACATTTGAAGGAAGGAATTATAACTTTGTAGGTAAATATTGATACTAATCCATAAAGCAAATGGTAAAAGTATGCAAATAACATGGGCAAACATTTAAACTGTCTCCGAGTCTGAAGATCTAATTATAATGATGCCCACCTGCAAAACTGAGCATCACAGATCTAAAGGTCCTTTAGTTTTGACTCAATTTCTCCCCTAGAACTACAGGCAGGTGATCAAAACTTTTCTTTCCAGGCTCTGTAGCAGCTATTGGGTTTTAGAAGGCCTGAGGGTGATTTGGAAGTGAAGGCAGGTGGGAGTGCAGTAGTGGTAACCCAATATTTAGAAATAAGTTAAAATGTCCGAGATGAAC
>PVKM010044216.1:0-12306 GCA_004027735.1 Carollia perspicillata | reverse complement strand
TTTTAGTACTAGCCCAGCAAGTTCCTGCAGCACAGAAAGCCCTGGAACCTAATGCAGAAAGACACTTGGTGTTGTGAGAGGGGGTTGGGCAGTGAGGTGAGCCTATGCCTCTGTGGGCACATCCATAGGCAACTGTCACATCACTCAACAGCTTTATGAGGCAACTATTTTTATCACCACCTTAGAGGTAAGGAGAGTGAGGCTCAGAGAGGCTGAACAATTTGCCTGGCTTGAAACGGGTTTGAGAGTCAAGCCTCTCCTCAGTACCTGCCACACTGTCATGAGAAGGACTTCTGGGGTCGCTCTGCCTTGGCAGCCCCAGGCTTTTTACCGAGCTATTTGAATGGGGAGCAGCATGCGAATGGGCTCCAGACAGTCTATCTTTTTTCTTCTGTTCCAATTCAGGTGAGGCTGTTTCCGGTAACATTGGATTTTATATGGTAGATTCCCTGAGTGAACTTTTTATGTAGAAGGTGAAAGACCAGAAAGTTTTGGAGTCCTTTTTTTTTTTTTTTTACTGGCATTAAATGAGGCCTCTTTATTCTAATGGTCATAGGGAACATTGTGATGGCTATAAATAAAATTTGGTTGATTTATTTGCTAAGTGTTCATTATTATTTCATTGTTTCACAGGGAATTCTTTTTACTTTAATGGAAAGTACTGGTACATAAATAATAAGCCTATAGGCACAGTTTCCTAAGACTGACATGGCAAAAGAGCACAGACTGGGTGGTTTATAAAAGACAAATGTATTGTCTCACAGTTCTGGAGGTTAGAAGTTTGTGATCAAGGTGTCTGCATTGTCAGTTGTGAGGCAGAACTTACTCCAGGCCTGTCTCCTGGGCTGGCAGAAGGTCATCTTTTCCCTGTGTCTCCACATCATCTTCCCTTATGTGTGCTTGTGTCCAAATTTCCCCTTTTTAAAAGGATAACAGTAATATTGGATTGAGGCCTGTATTAATGAATTCATTTTGACTTGATTATTTCTATAGAGACTATTTTCAAATATGGTTTCATTCTGAGGTACCGGGGAAGAGGGAGACATAATTCTATCTACAACACTCTCTTACCAGAATAAGTAAGAGAGTCTTAGCAAAACTGAGACACAGATATTGCTCCTGTTCTTTCTTTCCTCCCTTCACCTTTCATGTCCTCTGTAAGCAAGTCTTGAGAACCTACTAACTTGGCTATATCTCCTTTCTGAATATCTTAGGCAGAGAAGCCTCAGGTCTTCTGAGGAAGGACACTCCTTTATGCATACCTTCAACAAACATCTATACAGCATCTGCTGGGTACCCTGCAATGGGCTAGACACCAGAGGAGATAGAGAGGTAAACAAGACTCACCCTCTGCCCTCACTAAGCTCACACAGGGTAGTGGAAAAACTAGTCTGTGGTTCAAATTCTGCCTTTATTTTTTACCCAGATATGTGGCCTCTGCTTGTCACTTGATATCTCTGAGTTTTGCTTCTTTGGTGTGGGTTGCCAAAAGATCCCAGCCTTCAAGCTTGTTGTGAGGAGTGAGTCAGCATTGAATTAAGTGCCCAGCACAGTGTCTGGCACTCAATAGGCATTTGGTCAATATCTGTTCAATGAGTAAAGAGTATGTGGTCATGTAGTAGAATTGAAATGATTGTAGGTCAAGCTACTTGTATAAACAGATAAAGGATGATACAAAGTGGTAAGTGCTACCCCAGGCTGTCGAGGTCTGTGGCAACTGTGATTTTGGTCTGTTCATAATGTTTCTTTGGGGATCCCCTCTGTACACTGTAGGTCTCACTGAATCTGACCTGAAGTGCCCTGCTTTCTTAGTGCAAATTTGGGCCAATGACCCAGAGTGGCCAGTGACAGAGGACTTTCTCCTCTCTTTCCAGAGTGATGGGTTCACTGATGGGCAAGAGAGCAATAGGGCCAATAATGCTTCCCTAGGAGTGACTTCTGTGTGTTGAGAGAGAGGTCTTGTTTTCCCCTGGGCTTGTTAAACTGGGGTTATGTATAGATGGCAGTCATGGTGTCAAGCTGCATAGAAGACATGAGGAAAAAGAGAGAGCTAAGAGATGGGGAGATGCAGAAAAAGGGAGAGAGGAAACTCTCAGTATTGCATGGGACAGTATTGTATGAGTCCATGGTTCCAGCCATGCTTGATGTTCACTCCTGAACATCAGTAAGTTTCCTATATCACCCTAGTTTGAGCTTAGTTAAGGCATTTGTAGCTGAAGGATCCATGTATAAAAGTTGGTATGAGACAAATAAATTCTGGCCAAGATGGAGGCATATGTAGAAACCCTTCACTTCCTTGCACAACTAAAAGGAAGATAACAACCAATCTAAAATTAATAAGCAACCAGAAGTGCCAGGAAATCAAACTGCATGGAACTCTGACAACCAAGGAATTAAAAAACAGTCAACCAGACCAAACAAATTGGTACACCGAGATGAAGAAATATGGCCCAAATAAAAGAACAGAGCAAAACTCCAGAAAGTGAGCTAAGCAATGAGGAGATAACCAACTTATCTGATGGAGAGTTCAAAACCCTGGTAATCAAATTGCTCACAGAACTGATTGAGCTTGTTTAGAAATTATAGAATGAATGAAAGATACCCAAAGTGAAATAAAGCAAAATATTCAGAGAACCAACAGTGATAGGAAGGAAACCAGGACTCAAATTAGCAATGTGAAACAAAAGGAAAAATGAATCATCCAACCAGAACAGAATGAAGAAACAAAAATTCAAAAAAAAAAAGAGGAGAGGCTTAGGAACCTCTGGGACAACTTTAAATGTTCCAATATCAGAATTATAGAGATGCCAGAAGGAGAGAACAAGAGCAAGAAATTGAAAACTTATTTGATTGAACACTTATTTGAACAAATAATGAAAGAGAACTCCTCAATCTGGTGAAGGAAATAGACTTCCAGGAAGTCCAGGAAGCCCAGAGAGTCCCAAAGAAGTTGAACCCAAGTAGGAACACACCACAGCATATCATCATTAAGTTACCCAAGATCAAAGATAAAGAGAGGATCTTAAAAGCAGCAAGAGGAAAGAAGAGATTTACCTACAAAGGAGTGCCCATAAGACTGTTAGCTGATTTCTCAAAAGAAATGTTGCAGGCATGAAGGAGCTAGAAAAAATTATTTGAAGTCATGAAAGGCAAGGAACTACATCCAAGATTACTATCCAGCAAAGATATCATTTAGAATGGAAAGGCAAATAAGGTGCTTCCCAGATAAGGTAAAATTAAAGGAGTCCATCACCACCAAGCTTTTATTATATGAAATATTAAAGGGACTTATCTAAGAAATTGAAGAAGATAAAAAAACTATGAACAGTAAAATGACAACAAACTCACAACTATCAACAAATGAACCTAAAAAAAAAAGAAAAACAATGAAAAAAAACTAAGCAAACAACTAGAACAGGAACAGAATCAGAGAAATGGATATCACATGGCGGGTTTTCAGTGGGGAGCAGGAGGGGAGGAATGGGGGGGAAAGTACAGGGAATAAGAAGCTTAATTGGTAGGCATAAAATAAATGGGGAGAGGTCAAAAGTGGTATAGGAAATAGAGAACTCAAAGAACTTATATGTGCAACCCATGGACCTGAACTAAGGAGGGGAATGCTGGAGGGTTGGGGGTGCAGGGTGGAGGGGGGATAAAAGGAGGAAAGTTGGGAAAACTGTAATAGCATAATCAATAAAATATACTTCAAAGAGTTGGTATGACTAAAGTGATTGGAAACCCAGAGGACAGTCCCACTAATCCTGACAAGAGGAATTAACTTAGTTTTCCTGAAGGGCATGTTACATGGGCCATCTTCAAAGATAAGTTCTCACCCAGGAAAAGAGGCCAGAGCAATTGAAGATGGAGATGTGTGTGTGCAAAGGCAGTGACGTGTGAAAGGGAAGGGAGTGTTCAGGGCTGGAGAGGAGCTTGCTATTCTTGGAGCTAGGCCACTTAATTGGGGTTGGAGGACTGGTTGAAAAGTCAGAATCAGACCACAAAGGGCCTTGAATGCCAAGACAGTCTCCCTTCCCTCAGTCAGGAGCCTCTCCTTTCTTCTCCCCTTGCCTTAGGAGGAAGTTGTGGGAATGAGGAGAGCTGTTTGAAAGTGGGAACAATCCAGTCTCCAGACTATCAGATGGTAGGCACCCATTAGTCCCACATTTCTGCAATATCCTAGTCACCAACCTGAAGAAGGTAACTGAAGGGACCAATTCATAAGGAGGCACAGGACCCGATTCTACTCGTGGCCCATGTTTCCTATGCCAAAACACTAGCAGATATAGATGGGCAAAGATCAAGAAAGGGAACTTGCCACTGAGAGAAGACCTTGAAATGCTTTATCACAATTTCTTCTTCAAATGAGAAGATGGTAATGTAACAGAGGAGTTTAGTAGGTATGGTATACAGAATAGCTGCTCCCATCAAATGATGTCCACATCAAATCCCTGGAAACTGTGGACTTCGCAGGTGTGATTACATGAAGGATCTTGAGATGGGAAGATAATCCTGGGTTATCCCAGTGGGCCCAATGTAACTACAAGTGTCCTTATAAGAGGGAGGCATGAGGGTTAGCATCAGAAGGGGAGATGTGAAAATGGAAGCAGACGCTAGAGCAATTTAATTGCTAGAAGAGGCCACAAGACAAGGAGCAGTGACCCAGTCTCATGGGCAGGTCCAGGTTAGATGTGGGCATCAATACAATTTCCTGCATTCAATATATCAAACCAAACTGGTGGATGCAGGTGGTGTGCTGTTTCAGTTAAAGCCACAAATAAATCCAGGGTCAACTGGAAAACATAATACATGCTCTATTAACAGAAAGAATATATTGTTCAGTGGTGGTTCTTAAAGTGAGTCCACAGATCAGCAGCACCTGCTGCACCTGACAGAAGAACAAATTCCCAGGTCTCACCCAAGACCTACCAACTCAGAAACTAAGAATCTTAAAAGAAAGAAAAGGCAAGGGATGGATTCATCCCCAAAGCCTCTAGAAGGAATACAACCCAGTTGACACCTTAATTGAAGTCCATAAGACCCATATTTGGCTTTTGAACTATGGAACTGTATGATAAATTGGTACTGTTTTAAGTCCCTAAATTTGTGGTAAATTTGCTACATCAGCAATTCAATAACCCAGTACAAAACAAATGTAGATTGCAACTATGAATGTAGAATGAAAAGATAAGTGCATGGGCTTCGGGGCAAACCAAACCTGGGTTTGGCTCAGCCACTGTCTAGTTTGACAAGTTACTCAAGCTCTCTGGGTCTGTTTCTCCCATTGTAACATATATTTACTACCCACCTCATATGAAAGTTGGAAAAAAATCAAATGATATAGCATATACAATAATCATCACAGCGCTTTGTATATGGTAGTGCTCAAGAAATGTTGGCCATTTTTCCTTTCATTTTTTAATTATGATATGCAGGGAAATTTTTTAAAATTTGGTGGCTAACCTTCAATGTAAAAAAAAAAGACATTTTTTCCTTTTCTTTTAGATATTTATCTTCCAAATCCTGCCCCCTGAGACGTTTAAGGAAGTCAATTTTAACATAAAACCAGAGAACGATGAGGAAAAGTTTTATGAACACTTTTAATATAAATTTTTTCATTTATCTGGTGTTTCATGGATGATACCTAAGTACTTAAACCAATATATAAAACAAAACAAGGACAGAACAGAGTTACATTAAATACAACCAAACCATAAATTATGTTTTTAACAGCTGGTTATAAAACATTTTGGTTGACTAGATAAAGGTAATCAGTTGTTTCAAATTATTTGCCTTTTGATGCAGACATAAGAACTGCCATCCATTTATAAAGTACTGTGCAGTGTCTCATGCATGTTCCCACACATGCTCTTCTTTTACAGATGAAGAAATTGAGTTTTTCAGGGATCCATATTCTTGGTCCCAGAGTTCATACATGGAGTGCATGTTGGAGTGCATGAAGGCTTTGTCCTTAGCTCCTCCTCCTTCTCCTCCCTCCTCTCCCATCTTCTTCATTCATCTATATTCTCCATAGGTGATCAGACCCAATTTCATGCTTTTAAGTTCCATCATGTGTTTATGAATCCAAAAATATTATACATCTAGCCCTGAACTTACCTTTGCGAACCAGACTCAGTGTATCAACTGTCTACCTGACATCTTCATTTGGATGCTTGCTAGGCACTGCTGACTCATCTAGGAAAGAACTTTCAATTTTTCCCTCCACTGGTTTGCTCTTCTCCCAGCAAGTGCCTTCTCAGTGAGTGGCATCTCTATCCAAAACCTCAAAGCCTTTCTAACCATTCCTCATTTTATTACACCCATACCCAAGTACTGTTGATTCTATGCCCACAATATGACTCAAGTTCAACCACATCTCAGCCTCTCTATTGCTACCATCCTTGTCTAGACAGTGTCAGCCGTCCCTTAAGTATTGCAGTGCCCTCCTATGTGGCCTCCCTGCTTCATGCTGGCCTCACTGCATTCTGTTTTAGAGTTGCCAAGGTGAGCTTTGACAACTACAAATTTGATTATGTCACTCTGGTGCTTAAAACTCTATAGTGGTTTCCAATCACACTAAACAAACAAACTAACCTCTTTACCACATCTATGAGGCCTCCATGAGCATGCCTTCATAGGGCATAGAGAGAACCTATTCTGGCTGAGACAATGTGTAAAGGAGGAGCAGAAACATCCTCAAAGTCTGCTTTAGGGGAACCTAAACTAAGACATTTTAACTAGGACCCTGATAGGAAGCTTGCAGTATGTTCTGTTCTCTTCCTAATTTCTACTCTATTCTTGTTATTTAGTAATAACAGCCCTGAACTGTATTGGGCAAATGAATTAAGACTAAATTTCCCAGTCTCCTTTGCCACCAAGTGTGGTTATGGGACTAAATTTTGGACAATGCAACATGAATGTTTGTGTGTACAATTCTGGGAACATCCTTTAAGGAGAGAGTGTGATCTTCCTCTGCTCTCCATCCTTCCTGCCAGGTGTAATGCAGATGTAACAGCTGAAACTGCAGTGGCCATTTTGAACCTGGTGACCCAGGAGCAGAAGCCACATGGCCAGAGTAACAGAATGAAGAAGGCTGGATCTCTGGTGATTTGAGAAACAGCATACCACCCTTGGGTGTCCACACTTTACTAAACCTTTATTTTGTGCTTGTCTGTTGCAGCAGAAACTAATGCTACTTATAGGGGAGAGGGGCATGACAAGATGAGAAGCAGAGATAATGCTGTGCAGATGACTCAGCTCTTCAGGCCAGCAGTCTGAGCAGGTAGAAGATATGGAGAAATGTGGAACAGACTGAGAAAAGTATAGGATGAGGGAGCCTCCATAATAAATTATACATGGAGAATGAGTACATGCATGAGAAATGTCAATGATGACTCCCTATTGTCTGGCCTGTGTAGCTTCATGCTTATAAGTTACTGAGATAGTGAACCAGAGAGCATACAACTAACACTTCTGTAAAACAGTTTTGTAATGCTGCTTTGGTCTGGCATTTTGTCATCTGAATCAGTGCATTTATGTCACAAATTGGCAATGAAATTACCCACCATTTAAATAAATGCATATGATACTGTTATATAAATGTCGATGCTTTTCCAAATATTGCCATGTTTTTCATTCCTCAGAAAGAGAAATGCCCTTGTAAGAGTCTATTTTTAGGGCTGATTCTCAGGTAATGATGTTAGTCTCCCTTTGAGTTCTCAATTGGTTCAGTCTCTGACATGCACACATTAAACCCTGGGTTCTTGGTGACTAAAAGGAACTTCTTAAAAGATAAAATCCTAGACCTTTATCCACAGGCCTTACTTACATTGGATTATGATTTGACGGGGGAAGGGGAGTTCTAAAATGTTCTTGGCACATTAATTCATTTGGCCTTCCTCTTATTTGGGTTGGCAGTTGCTCATCTTCTTCATAAAAGCTTGGCACATTGAGGATGGTATTTTATATTTATATTAAGCTGGAATTTCCAGACTGGGTTCTGCAGCATATGGTTCTGTTTTTACTAGGTTCTTGGGGGGTTACAAAGTAGTTTTACCCCTTTTGTTTATTTCATGCTGGAGTTTAAGATCTGATCCTCATGGAGGAAGAGAGGAAAATTGCCAGGGGAGAGATTTGTCTATCTAAACACGAGTCTATCCAGCACAAGTCATATTTTGGTTCCAACTCTGAAGATCTGGTTATCCTCAGACTCTGGGCCAGAAACATAAGCACAGTGAAATAAAATGCACTGAGGTCATTATTTTCATTAAAAAATTGGGCTACTTACTAAACTGTTACCTTGAGGTATCTAGTTGTGGAGCAACTGGATCTGGGATGGGAGTCCCTGACTCTACTACTCAATAGAATTGTTTATCAATCAGTCAGTTTCATAAAGGCTTCCAAAATAGTTGACTGATTTAGGGACTTCTGGTCAAGATGGAGGCATAGTAGGTACACCTTGCCTCCCCACACAACTAAAAGAAAGACAACAACAAAT
Organism: Carollia perspicillata; assembly: GCA_004027735.1. Lineage (NCBI taxonomy): Eukaryota > Metazoa > Chordata > Mammalia > Chiroptera > Phyllostomidae > Carollia > Carollia perspicillata. Next base: position 3,812 of record PVKM010044216.1, on the reverse strand, counting down.
TTAAAAACAAAGGATAACCAGAACTGTCAGAAAATTGAACTGTATGGAAGTCTAACAACCAAGAAGTTAAGGAAGAAACATTCATCCAGACTGGTAGAAGTGGTGGAGGTGGGCCACAAGGGCAAATTGGGTGTAACACAAGGCACTGACAGGAGGAGTGGTTGGTCCCACATTTGCATGCAAATAAACAGGAGAAACAACTAGGGAGTGAGACTGAACACACAACCCAGGATTCCAACATGGGAAAAGAAGGCATCAAAACCTCTGACTGTAAAAACTTGTTGTCATGGTGGGAGAAACTCCCAGCCTCACATGAGAGTTAATTGGAAAAACCCACAGGGTCCTAGAATGTACACAAACCCACCCACCCAGGAATCAGCACCAGAAGGGCCTAATTTGCTTGTGGGTATTGGGAGAAGCAACTGAAAGCTGGCAGAGAGCTGAACAAGCAGCATTGTTACCTTTCTGACTACTCCCCCACATACAGTGCCACAATGCAGCCACAACACGGGTTGCTCTGCCCTGGCAAATACCTAACCCTCCGCCCCTTACAATGTAACAAGAGTGTCAAGACAAAGAAATATGGCCCAAGTGAAAGAACAAATCAAAACATCAGAAAAACAAATAAGCGATGAAGAGATAGCCATCCTATCAGATGCATGTTTCAAAACACTGGTAATCAGGATGCTCACAGAAATGATTGAGTACAGTCACAAAATAGAGGAAGAAGTGAAGGCTATGCAAATGAAATAAAGGAAAATATTCAAGGAACCAACAGTGAAGAGAAGGAAACCAGGACTCAAGTCAACAATTTGGAACAGAAGGAAGAAATAAAATTCAACCAGAACACAATGAAGAAACAAGAATTAAAAAAAAAAAAATGAAGAAAGGCTTAGGAACCCCCAGGACATATTTAAACATGTCAGCATCTGAATGATAAGGGTGCCAGAAGGAGAATAGAAAGAGAAAGAAATTGAAAACTTATCTGAACAAATAATGAAGGAGAACTTCCCCAATCTAGCAATGGAAATAGACTTCTAGGAAGTCCAGGAAGCTCAGAGAGTCCCAAAGAAGGTGGACCCAAGGAGGAATACAGCAAGGCACATTATAATTACATTAGCCAAGATTAAAGATAAGGAGAGAATCTTAAAAGCAGCAAGAGAAAAGGAGACCCTTGCCTACAAAGGAATGCCCATAAGACTATGAGCTGATTTCTCAAAAGAAACCTTGCAGACAAGAAAGAAGTATTCCAAGTCATGAAAGGCAAGGACCTACCTCCAAGATTGCTCTATCCAGCAAAGCTTTCATTTAAAATGGAAGGGCAGATAAAGTGCTTCCCAGAAAATGTCAAGTTAAAGGAGTTCATCATCATCAAGCCCTTATTATATGAAATGTCAGAGGGACTTATTTAAGAAAAAGAAGTTTGGGGCCCTTGCAGGGGGTGCTATGATTTCCAGTGTGCTCTGTGTCATGCTGAGTGCCTGATGAAAGATTGGGAAGATGGTGGCGAGGTAGGTGGGAGTGCAGCCCACTTTCCCTTGCACATGGGTGGAACACCTAGCCAATCTACTGAGTAACAGAGCAAACAGCCAACAGTAGCCAGCCAGGAGACCAAAAATTGTAGAAGACATTGAAAAAACAGGGTAAGGAGAGTGTTTCAGGACAAAAAGTTCCCTGGGACTAGCGTGGGGAACAGGGCTGCTGCAGTCCCAGGCTTGGCACCTGCTGGGTCTGCCACAAGGTTCTTGGTACAGAGCTGGGTCAATGGCTCCCTCCCCTGCCAAACAAAGTTTGAGCAGCACTGGGAAAGACCTGGTTGCTTGAAGTCACAGAGAGGGGAATAAGGACTAAGTGGCAAACACACAGGGGCTGTGAGCACTCACAGAGTCTGTGGACACTGGCTGGGGAGAGTTGAGAGTTGGGCCGTGATGGGCCCTGACCTGGATAGTCTAAGGTCTTATTGGAGAATTGGGCTGTGTGAGAGGACAGGCCTCTGTATGGAGGCAGGCTTGAGCAGGAGGAATTTCTCAAAAAGAAAAAGTGAAAAAAGAGACACTTGGTGGTTCTTTAGGGAATTCTCCTGCAGCAGCCACTCTGGTCTCCTCCCCACCCAGCCTCACGGCACTCCCAAGGTGGTGCAGAAGTCCCTGCGCACACTCCTGTAGCCCAGGAAAGAGTGTGTGCCTTAACCTGAGGGACCAGAGGTGGCCCATCCAAGGGCATACACCTGCAACCTGGGGAGAGTGAGCTCTGCAGAAGGCTCCAAGCCCATACCCAAAGCCCTGGGGAGAGTGCGTGCCTGAACCTGCAGGACCAGAGGCTGCTGGGGAACTGGGCTGGAGGCTGACTGAGTGCCAATCAGGAAGGGAGAAAAGTGAAATCAATCACCCCTCAGCCTGCTGCAGCTAGGAAGACCAGCAAAACTGGCTTGGCCAGTATGAAGCCAGCAGGAAGTTATTGTTGTTTTTTTAAGTAATTCTTTACTTTTTAATTTTTTTTATCTTTTAACTCCTTCTTCCTATCTTTCCCTTTTTATCTCTTCTTCCTTCCTTCTTTTTTTTTTCATAATTCTCACAAGTGAGACAAAAAGATCTGGAACTGTAAAAAGACCAGAGTTGGACCCAAAGAGGGGACATCCCAACAGCTGAGACAGTGAGACAAATTTCACCTTGCTACTACAGAGAACTTGCAAGTTATTGCATATTTATATTATTATTTTTTATTCCTTTTACAACTTTTATTTTATTAATATTATTGTATTCCTTTTCTTTCTGATTAGTCTTCTTTGCTTGGCTAGTTAAATTGCACTGTTTGACTGGTTTCCCTTGGTTCTCTCTTTCATAGTGTATTGTTAATTTATTGTCTTTCACTTCACTTGTGTTCAATTAGCACACTACTCGAGGTCCTATACTTCCTATTCTGGTTATCCATATCACATAGATTCTGTCATATGATTGTTGCTCCATTATTATTGTAAATAATAGCTGTCCCATACAATTGTAAATACTACACAGCTCTCCTCCCAGATCTTAGCCCACTTCATGGTTTCTTGAACTCTATTACTGCTGTGGTTAACTCTATTCTCTTACACACTATACCTATTTTCTATCCTTTAGTCTCACTTTACCTCATAATCTGACCTCCCACAAGCCCGCTGCTTTTTAGATCCAACTAACAATCCTTTCCCCCTTACAAGAGTCTTATCTTCTTTCCACCCTTTATAAAAAGTGCCTTGTTGGGTGAAATATCACAGTTAACACTATACATAGCCAAAGTATTTCCTATCTCTTCTCTATAGGCTTGTACTATAAATATCATAGAATACACTCCCTTTGCCTTAAACCATTTTTCCTTTTCCCTTCAACTGATCACAAAGAAGAGTAGGTGGAAGCTCTGAACACCAGTATACTTGCTGGAAGAGGAAACCCACCAACAAAGAAACCACCAACAGATAACAACAGAAGAAGGTGAAAGAGAGAGTGGAAGCCACAGTAACTCAACCCAGGACCTATCTAGAAATACAACTAAACAGTGGAGAAATTACCTAGACCAAACAACTAAACAAGAGGAAGAGCAAATCCTCAAAACCTTGTACACACAGGAGAACCAGCTTCAACAACACCTGCCCACACATGCACAACAGAATATAAGATGTGGTGGAGGGAGTGACCCTCAGTAAACCAGCTGGATGAAGGATCCTCCAAAGAAAGACCCAACAACAATCAAAACCCTAAGACATACACAGAGCCAACATAAATGACAGCCCAAGACCAGTGAACTCAGGAGATCAAGGAGGTGGCACCACTGAATCT
>PVKM010044215.1:0-12299 GCA_004027735.1 Carollia perspicillata | reverse complement strand
GAATAAGTAGCATAAATGGTAAGTAGAAAACAGACAGGGGGAGGTTAAGAATAGTATATGAAATGTAGAAGCCAAAGAACTTATATGTAAAACCCATGGACATGAACTAAAGAGGGGGAATGCGGGTGGGAGGGGGTGTGCAAGGCAGAGGGGAATAAAGGGGGGAAATGGGACAACTGTAATAACATACTCAATGAAATATATTAAAAGAAAAAATAAGATAATTTTTCTGTGGTTGTATTTTTTTAAGATTTAATTTATTTATGTTTAGAGAGAGGGGAAGGGAGGGAGAAGGAAAGGGGGAGAAACATTGATGTGAGAGGGAAACACAGATGAGTTGCCTCACATATGTGCCCCAATAGGGTTCTGAACCTGCAACCCAGACATGTGCCCTGACCAGGAATTGAACCAGTGACCTTTCACTTTGCAGGATGGTGCCTAACCAATGGAGCCACATTGGTCAGGGCCAAATTGTTTACTTTTTTGATGTTGAGTTTTAAGAGTACTTTATACATATTGAATATTAACCTTCATCAAATATGTCATTTGCAAATATCTTCTCCCATTCAGTAGGTTGTCTTTGCATTTTATTGATGGTTTCCTTTGCTGTGTGAAAGCTTTTTAGCTTGATGTATCACCTTGTGCCTGTCAAAATGGCTACTATCAAAAATAACAAGTGTTGCGCATGGAAATGGAGAAATAACCCTCATGCTCCATCGGTGGAAATTTAAATGGCACAGCCTCTATGGAGAACAGAATGCAGTTTCCTCAAAAAATTAAAAATAGACCTATCATGAAGCCCAGCAATTCCACTTCTGGGCATTTTATTTGAAGGGAACAAAAACACTAATTCAAAAAGACATATGCCCCCTATGTTCTTTACAGCATTATTTACAATGGCCAGGATATGAAAGCAAACTAGGTATAGATGAATGGATAAAGAAGATGTGAATATTATATCTTATCAGTAATAAAAATAATATTATCCAGCAATGGATAAGAATGCCTCAAATGACAAGGAATGAAATCTTGCCATTTGAGACAACATGGATGGACCTAGAGGGTATCATACTAAGTAAAATAAGTCAGAAAGACAAATACCATATGGTTTCACTTACACTCATATGTGGAATGTAGAAAACAAAACAAAACAGAAACAGTCTTATAGATACAGAGAATGAACTGATGGTCATTCAGTCATACAGAGAATGCTGGATGGGAGAGGAGTGGAGAATGAGGGAAAGAGGTGAAGGGGAATGAAATAAGTCAGTCGTGAGGCTGTAATGTACAGCACAGGGAACACAGCCACATCATGATAATTTTGTATGATGAGAAATGGTTACTAGACATATCATGGTGATCACATTGTAGAGTATAAATCACTCTATTCTACACCTGGAATGAATATAATATTGTATGTCAACTATATTTTAATTTTAAAACAATGAAGGGGAAATGGAATAAAACAGACTTTCCCAGATTATATACTGACAAATACTCATATATTTTGGGATTATATATTTTCATCTTTTCAAACTGAAATAAGTGTTTTTGGCCTAATTTTTGGATGTTATTGTTTTTTTTAACAGTAGATTTGTCTGTTGAGCTTGATGTTATGGTACTCGGTTTCCCTGAAATTAAATGTTAATTATACATTTAAATTTATTTAAAATTTTAAAAAGAAGAATATCATTAATTTCAATTGCCAGTGGATGAGCAATTTCTTAAAATCTAGGATATTTTGAAGTTTATTGGCCTTCCACCCCCTTCCCAGGTGTCTAGAATTGCTGAAATGTAATGTGTTCAGAGCAAGGACAGATTCCCCTTCAAGCAGGATGATGTCAGCGTGACTCTCCTCTTGCACAGAAGGATGCCTCTGAATATCTTTTATTCTCTCTTTACCCAGCTGATTCTGTAATTATGATCCAAATTCTCTCCCACCCCCCCAAATGAGGAGCACATTACTGTATTGCATATGTGGCAAAATTGCTTAATTGGAGGATATATCTATAGTGAATAGACATTTTAAAAAATGAACTGCTAATGTTATCAATTTCACTTATTGATTTATGTTTTACTCTATTTCAATACATATTTAATTAACTAACTGTAGGAGACCATTTGGTGTGGCATGGGCCCTGCTCTCACTCAGAGATGCACAGGACCCACAGCCATGGACAGGTTCTCCTGTGGGGAATCAGGACTGCTATAAGCCTAGGCCGCTTTGTGTTTTGCTATTTTCTGGGAACTCCCTCACCGGATTTGCAGCAAACATTTACTGCAAAATAACTTCCTAAAATCCATGCTAAACCTTCTTAGGACCAGTGGAACTGGTCCAACCACTTTTGCCCTTTTCATTTGCAAATATCCCTCTTCTGTGATATGATTAGCAGCATTGGCTCCTTTGTTTTCTGTAAAAGGTAACCACCTAAAGCAACCTGTGCATAGTAAATGAGGACCATCATGTAATGTGTGGAGAAACTTAATAAAGGTGGGTCTTGGCAGATGCTACGGCTTTTGATCCCCTTGAGAGAAAAGCCATGTTCGCCCTTTTCCTCCAAAGGACTCGGTAGTCCGTGCAAATGTCTCATTTCTTCCATAATGACATGGACACTGCAGGCCGGTGTCTGCATCAACTAACATTTATCATCGATAATTTCTTATTGAAAAAGACTGACACCTGATAAGTACTGAAAGATTTGTACACTGAAAACTACAAAACTTGGATGAAAGTATTTGAAGAAAATACAAACAAATGGATATCCCATGTTCATGAATTATAAGAGTTAATATTGTTAAAATGTTCATACTACCAAAGCCATCTATACATTCAACACAATCTCTATCAACATTCTATTGGCATTTTTCACAGAAATAAAATGAATAATTCTAAAACTTATGTGGAACCACAAAAGACCCCTAATAGACAAAGCAATTCTGAGAAAGAACAAAGCTGGAGGCACCACACTTCCTAATTTCAATCTATACTACAAAAGTACAGCAATCAAGAGTATGATACTGGCATAAAAATAGATACATAGACCAATGGAACAGACACAAAAGCCCAGAAACAAATTCTTGTATATACAGTGAACTAATATTTGCAAGGGAGTCAGTAATAACTCAATAGGATAGTCTCTTTCATAAATAATGCTGGGAAAACTGGATCATTACCTGCAGAAAAGTGAAACTGAACCTCTATCTTATACCACTTACAAAAATTAATCTGAAATGTATTCAAGACTTGAACATAAAACCAGAACCCATGAAATGGCTAGGAGAAAACACAGGGAAAAAGCTCCTTGACTTTGGTTTTGGCAATGGTTTTGCACATGACACCTAAAGCACAAACAACAAGAGCAAAATTCAGCAATGGGACTACATCCAACTACAAAGTTTCTGCACAGAAAAAGAAACAATAAAAAGGTAACTTACCGAATGGAAGAAAATATTTTAAACCATATATCTCATAAATTGTTAGCATCCAAAAAATATAAAGAACTAATAAAACTTAACAACAAAAAACAAACAATCTGATTTAAAAATGGGCAGAGGAACTGAATAGACATTTTTCCTAACAAGACATGCAAAGAGCCAACAGATACATAAAAAAGTGCTGAAAATCACTGATTACATTTCATTTTGAAAATGTAAATCAAAATCACAATCAGATATGATCTCATCTCTATTAGAATGGCTGCCATGAAAAAGGCAAGAGAAAATAAGTGTTAGTGAGGGTGTGAACAAAAGGAAACCTTTGTGTATTGTAAATGGGAAAGGGATGTAAATTAGAATAGCAACTATGGAAAACAGTATGGAGTTTCCTTGAAATATTAAAATAGAAACATACAATCCAGCAATCCAACTTCTGGGTATATATCCAAAGGAAACCAAGACAGGATCTTGAAAGGATATCTGCGCTCCTATGTTTATTGAAGCATTATTCCCAATAGTCAAAATACAAAAACAACCTAAGTGTCTTTCAATGGATTAATGAATAAAAATGGTGGTATATATATGAGATCTGTCTTGAAAAAATCCAGCCATTGTTAATATAATGAGAATGGTCTGCACGACCTTGATGTAACCTGGCAGCCAAGGAGTGTGGTCTGGAATTCACCTGAGTGAATGATGACTTCACTGTACCAGTTAGTGGGGGCTGTACAAGCTGTTGAGTTAGCATGTGTACTGTGTGGCTGTTGCATTCAAAATGACTGAGTGAGTACAGCAACAAATCTGCATCAAATTTTGCATTAAGCTTGAACATTCTCCATGGAAACTATTCCAATGATTCAGGATGCTGCAGCTATGGACAATTGGAGATTGGCAGCTTCATCACGACAGCACACCCACTCATGCATCACATCTCGTGCAGAGATTTTTTTGGTGAAACATCAAATCAACCAGGTGACTCAGCCCCTCTATGGCCCAGATTTGGTGCCCTGTGACTTCTGGCTTTTCCCAAAACTAACATCGCCTTTGAAAGGGAAGACATTTCAGACTGTTGATGAGATTCAGGAAAGTAGGTCAAGGCAGCTGATGATGGTGCTTGGGACAACTGTGTGAGGTCTCAACGTGTCTACTTTGAAGGGGACCAAGGTGTCATTGTCCTATGTACCATGTTTCTTGTATCTTGTACCTTCTTCAATAAATGCCTCTGTTTTTCATATTACATGGCCAGATACCTTCTGAACAGACCTCGTATATACCATGGATTATTATTCAGCCATAAAAAAAAAAGGAAGTCCTGCCATTTGCAACAAAAGATGGACCTTGAGGGTATTATGCTAAGTGGAATAAGTCAGACAGTGAAAGACAAATACTGTATGATCTCACTTATATGTGGAATCTAAAAAGCCAAATCATAGAAACCATGGGTAGGGGGCACAGATGGAAGAATTGGGGAGAGATTGGTAAAAGGGTATAAACTTGCAGTTAGAAGGTAAATAAATTTTAGAGATCTAACGCACAGCATTGTGATTGTGGTTAACAATACTGTATTACATATTGGGTTGGCCAAAAATTCATTTAGTTTTTCCTGTATGATGGCTCTAGTAGTGCTTGGTTGCCTTTAACTTCATTTGAAATAATTTTGTTAGATTGTATTGTGACAGCTGTCATATCAGCATGAATTAAAAAAACATATCATAATTGGTGAATTTTTGTATAGCCATTTTAATACTGAATATGGAAGAAGATATACAACATTTTTGGCATATTATGCTTTATTATTTCAAGAACAGTAAAAATACAACTGAAACACAAAAAAAGATTTGTGCAGTGTATGGAGAAGGTGCTGTGACTGACCGAACATGTCAAGTGGTTTGTGAAGTTTCTTGGTACTATTGACACTTAGGCCAAAAAATTCTTTGCTGTGGGGCTGTCTTATGCACTGGAAGATGTATAGCAGCATCCCTGGCCTCTACCCACTAGAAGCCACTAGTGAGAGATAGCTGACATACTCAAAGCATCCAGATCAATAAAGTTATTGGTGAAAATGAAAAATGTCTTTGTCTTACAGAAAAAAACTAAATGGACTTTTTGGCCAACCCAATACTTGAAGGTTATAGGAGACTACTAGATCTTAAGTGTTCTCATCACAAAAAAGAAATGATTATTTTGAGACATGATGGAGATATTAGCTAACACTACTGTGGCAATGTGCAGTACATACGTGTATCAAACCAACATGCTATATATGTTAAATTTACACAGTATTGTATGTCAATTATATCTCATAAAATAAGACATAAATCAAAGGATTGACCCTGTAATAGAAAATAGAAGGTACTTGGGGTTAGATATCACAAAAGGCAGAAGCAATGGTGCTATGTTTTTAGTAGGTATGTTCTTTGTGTGATTAGTAGAAAATTTGTACTTTTATATAAATGCAGAAGAATTCCCTGCTCAAATTTAAAATAATTTTCAAAATAAGTGTGTTTCATTTCTAATAGACCTCATTTTTCACAGTAGCTTTCCACTGGTTAGGCTGTGAAATAAAAAGTCTCATTAGGAAAATAATTATGAAACCTAATAAAGCTGACTTCAAAATAGCTCAGTAGAAAAAAATAATGGCCAATGTTTCAGAATGTGCTACTCTTCTGTTATCCTCAGGGGGTTTCAACCAGCATAGTGGTCTCAGTGGTTTTCAAATAAGAATTTGGAAACTTCAATTTTTTTTTCAGGGGAATGAATACCTTGCAGGGGGTAGAAGGAAGAGGAAAAGGTGAGGCAGAATGGCAATGTGAAATGGAAACTACTATTAAAAGATTAAAAGTAGCCAATTCCAAAAAACATTTTTATATTTTTATTCCTTAAACAAAGGGGAGCATTTCAGTTTTATGTTTAACTTCTGAATCACTTGTTTTCTATGCCCAATTGACTTCATAAAGGAGAGGAAAGAACACTTATTCCCTGTGGCCAGGCGTTAAAGGACACACTAGAACAACCCAAGTCTTTGTAATCTCACCTAACACTATCGTCCTCTGCCTGTGTTGTATAAATTCAAAGCAAAAACATGACAGATCCGTTCTGAAGGTATGAGTTAGAGCTAGGGTTAGAGGGAGGTCTTATATCCTAAAATTCTTGATGAAATTTTAAATGTTAACATTGTGACAATTTTTAAAATTCCATCTATTCCCCTCCTCTCTCCAATACTGCCACATAAAGACTGACCATGGGTGTTGGAGCCTGTGGAAATAGAGGCAGGGAATATTTTTATAGCTACACCAATAAATATATCTAACAATAAATAATATGAACCAATAAATATATCAAACAAATATTTCTACAACCAGTTTATTTCAACTTCAGGGTATAGTTTTCTCTACATTTAGAGAAACTGACCCATCTCTAATGGCCAATCAATCTCAATATGAGGGTTAGAAAAGTTAGGAAACATGGTGAGCTGGAAGGCATCCTAGAGAAGAAAAACCACACACTCAAGGCAGGGGTCAAAAATGCAGATACTTTCAAGGGCCCAGTGGGTAATAGGACTATGTGAACCTACGGCAGTAAAATGGTTAGGAAGTGATGTGCTGGCCAGCTGGAGAATGCACGGCCAAATCACGAGTTTCAAAAAAATACCACACTGACTGAATGGAGTGGCTACATTCACTCCACCATGATACCCATTTGGAATCCTTATTTTAAAGCAGTCCTATGTTAAAAGGATTAAAAGAAATGGCATTTGTTTAACTGGGGTAAAGATCCCTGAGTTTTAGTTCTTTTTGCTTTCACAAAATAGATATCAAACACAAATAAAGCTTTTTAGGGAAGGCCAGCCCAGTGAATGGACAAGGAGTAACCAGGAAGTTATTTGAAGCTTCCCAAAGTCCCCCTGCCCCAGTTCTCCTCCTCACTGGTTTGCCACGGCGTCCACGACCTGTCGGTGTCACTAGGCTAAATGCAGTTGTGCTGAGGGAGCAGGAGAGTGGGAGGTGACGTCAAGCTGTTATAGAAGCTTCAGGAATGCACATGTGAGCTCGACAGATATGCAGCTGTAATGCAGCTGACTGCCTACAGCTGGCTCGTGAGAAACATGAAAAAGCATCATATGTTTGTACGGCAAAGGTATTTCAAAAAAAATAAAATCTCTGACCAGTTAAGAACACTGACAGCATTGGAATGTAGGAAGTAGCTGGTCTGGGAATAAAGGATGGCCAGGCGGCTGCTGGCAGGGAGTCGGTGACACTCAGGTAACTAAACTCATGTTAATGACCATCAGTTCTATGCCACATACTGTGCTTGGTGCTGGGGATACAGAGCTAAATAAGCACATAAAGCAGATTTGTAGCTATCTTCAATATTTCATCAACCCTGTGACTTGCTGTGTTTCATATTTAGACATCTTTGAAATTGATGGCATTTCACAATTTTGGGGCAGTGTTTCTTTTCCCCCTTCTCCAGTGGTGCATAAAATAATTGTGCATAACAACAGAAGAAATATAGTAAATTACTTTGACATATTACTACTGAGTAGGAAGAATAATGTGAAAATATATTGTATATATAACAGTGAAATATTGAAAACCTTTAGTTGGGGAATAACATGAGGTCACTGTATCTGTTCTTCCTTTCCTCTTGCTTGCTCTCTCTCTTCTTATTCAATAGTCATTTATGGAGCACATTCTATAAGCCAAGTTCTCTGTTGACCTCTGGGAATTTAGTGGTGAAAAGAGACATAATTATTAATCAACTGTATCTAATTGACATTTATAGAATACTTAATCTTCTCCAGCTCACGTGGAACATTTGCCAAGATAGACCACATTCTGGACCATAAAATATTCCAGACCAAATTTAAGAGAATAAATATCATACAAAATATGCTTTCAGACCATAATGAATTACAATAGAAAATAATAACAGAAAGATAGCTGAAAATCTCTAAATATTTGAAGACCAAATAACACTCTTCTAAATAACACATAAGTCAAAGAAGATGTTTCCAGAGAAATAAAACAGTATTGGAAAAAATAAAAGTATAACCTATCAAAATTTGTGGGATACAGTAAAAGCAGTGCTTAAAAAAATAGACAAAGGCCTGGCCTCACGGAACTTACAAACTACCTGGGGAGACTGGCTGAAGACCAAGGACACAAAAAAAATTTTTAAGAATAAAAAAATTGTAATTAGAGCTGTCTTAAAGAATATAGTATATGTGACTATTTGTTAAAACAGTCAGAGAAAGTAACGTGCAAGTTGAAATCCAGTTGTTGGGAGGAGAGGAAAGTTTTCCAGGGTAAGAGAATAGCACGTATGAGACAGAAAACTGCTTAGCATGTCTGTGGAAATGAAAGGAGGTCAGTGGAGGTCTAGCACAGAGAAGAGAGTTTTGACATGATTTATAAAGGTAGACAGGGGTTAGATTACACGGGGACTTACAGACCTTGGAAGGTATCAACAGAAGCCGTCAGAGTTTTTAATCAGGGAAGTGGGGTCTGGTTTGTATGTGGAGATAAAACTCCAGGGCCAGCAGAAGAGGCATTTGGTTACTAGTGCAGGCTTGAGTCAGAACTAAGCAGAGGCAGCCACCTGAGTCCCCACATGGGGCTGTCAGTGGAGCACGTCTGAGGAATCGAATTTCTGGGGTGATTCATGTTCTCAACATGCAACATTGCGTTTGGCTGAACATCTGAACATTGGGCTTTGGGAGTGAGTATAGCATGTTAATTCCTTTTTTAATCATCACCTGAGGATACTTTTTCATTGCTTTCAGAGAGAGAGAAAGGAAGGCAGGAAGAGAAAGAGAGACATATTGATATGAGAGAAGCATCAAATGGCTATCTTCCATACGTGCCCAGTATGGGGATTGTACACACCTGGACCAGTGACTGAACCTGCAACCTAGGCATGGGCCTGACTGGGAATGGAACCCGCCATCTTTCAGTTACAAGACAACACTCCAACCTACTGAGCCACACCAGCCAGGACAGCATGATAGTTCTTAAATTCAATCCAGAAGACTGGCAAAACCCCTGCAATTACATAGCCATGACATATTGGTACAAAGGACACTAACCTATAGAACTTTCTTGCTTAGAACTCATAATACGTTTGGGCAGGAGCAAAATTTGGTGTCACTTTCTGCACTAAGCTCAACCTGAATGTCTCCTTAAACTGCTAAGACTGGTCAAGGTAGGAAAAGAGAAGGAGGTGGCTGGTAGCTAATGAAAGCAAAGGTAACCAGCCCAGATGTGTACATTTCAGCAATCCTAGCCATGGCCTTGTTCCTTTGGGAAGAAATAGACTTACTACAGTGACACTGACTATATCTGAGCTGGATTTTGGACTCCAAGGTGGGAGAACCCTTCCCAAAGAGCTGGCTGCCAACAAAGGGGTCTCTCAAAACCCGCTAAATAGGTCTATTAATCTATTGTTGGAGCACATGATAAGAAAGTAACTTGGACCTGATATCACAGCCATAGAAAAACGAGACATGGCATTGTAGAGCATCACAAGCAAAATAAATCCAAGACAGCCAATGAATGAAGTGCCATGGAATTATAGGGGACATGGACATTTCATTGTACAGTGCACTCAAGAGAGCCCTCAGGAAATGATAGTCACAATATTTGATATCTTTAGCAAAGTACTGAGTCAAAGATATATGATATACCTCTCAACTAAGTCATAGCATTTTTTTTTTTAAAGGGAACCCATTGCTTGTAATGATAGAGCTAAGGAATGCATGAGTTGGGGGTAATCCCAGGAAATCAGAGAGGGATCAGACAGTGGAACCATTTTGGTTCTTCAGAATGTCAGACTCAGTTGGTACCTACACATCCTCTTGCTCTCAAGTTAAGCAAGGATATTTGAGCTGAGAGTTGGATGAGCCAAGAGAAGCAGGCTGGGAAAAATCAAGACAGGTAGAATAACATGTAGTAAGGTTGTGGAGCTGGAAGGAGCATCATGTAATAACGATATCTAAAAAGCTAGTGGGACTGGAGTACAGAGAAGAAAGCAAAAATTGAGACCCTGGAGGTATGGGTGGAAAACAGGAGAACAGGCAACACAACACGCCAGGGGCTTGTCTAGCAGGGGAGAGAAACAGGGAGAGGGCCTCCTGACTCACACAGCAGCCAGCCACTGTCCTGCTTTCCTTCTTAAGTGGGATACCTCCTAATTTTGGTGGAGGAGAGGGTGGTTAGTGAGAGGAGCAGGGTTCTGAGGACAGGTTGGGATTGCATTTTCCCCCAATTAAGCCTTAGATGAAACCACAGCTCTGGATGACACCTTCATGGAAGCCCGTGAGACCCTCAGCAGAGGACTCAGGTAAGCTGCGCCTGGACTCCAGACGCAGAGAAACTGTGAGACAACTGTTGTGTCAAGCTGATAAATTAGTTATGTAGCATGGAAAACTAATACAGTGCTCTGAAGAGGAGCTGTCTTGTCCCCACCTACAGGCAAATCTAAAGTCCTGTATAAGAAATCTTACCTTCTAGTCACACTCCTGAACATGTTCATGTGGCTGAATCCAGTGTAGTCTCTTTGCTTAAGACTCAATTTTTGGATTTCTGCTTGCTCCTAATGGTAATGACATCTTCTTTGAACTTTTGCTAGGTTTCTGGGCTGCTGTTTCCCTCCAAGACTCACCCTTCCCACACTACCCTCCCCACATTCGCTATCACAGTAGTTGCTCCATGTGAAGCACTTGCCAAATTCTGGCTTGGTGGTTTAGATTTCTCAGCCTCATGCTTGCCCAGGATGGTGGTTTAGACAGGATGGTGGAAAAACAGATTGAAGTAGGGAAGAGATTAGAAGTTAAAATACTAGTTGAGGGGATCTTATAATAGCACAATGTGAAGAGCAGGACCAATAACATGGCATTGGTCCACTCAAGGTAGCATCAAGTGTATAAAGCAAAATGGAGTCACTTATGTCAACCAAGATGGCTGCCAGTCAGCCATGACACTTTGGTTCAACAGGAAAACCACCTAAGTCAGAGCAGACACATCTTGCAAGGAGACATACCTAAGATATCTGCACATGTGATCAGAACAGCCATGTCTGCAGAGTGGGACCACCATGGATAGGCTCTGGGGAAAATTCCACACTTGGCATCAGGGGTGTCAAGACATTTATTGAAAAGACCCAGAAAGGTGGAACACACCTCTTTCAAGGTATAACTGAGGCAGGTGCCAGACCACTGCTGAGACTGCCAAGCTCCACACACCAGACTGCTGCTCCGTGTCATGCTGATCTCCATTGGCATCAGCCACTAGAGGCTCTGCCCTGCTGAACTGAAGACTTCACGTGCCCTGCTGCCCACCTGGCTCTGGAGATCCTTCCTTGCAGGATGCTGACAACTCCCTTATCCATCATGCTGTCTCCTGGACCTGCAGACTGAGACTCTGGGACTCAGGTTTATTATCCCCCATTGAGTGCTGTGTGTGTGTGTGTGTGTGTGTGTGTGTGTGTGTGTGTGTGTGTTGCATTTCACTGAGACTGTTACAGTGTGAGTAGGATATTAATGTATGTTGATGTTCTACTTTGAGTGAACCTACATTCAATAAAAGCTGAGTGAATAGCATAGTCACTGTGTGTGACTCTTGTCTTTTCCTTGGTGCTGGGCTGCTCAGCAGGCAGCTAGATGAGCAGTTGCTTGGCTGACTTATAGGAAAGACTATATCATGGACAAATGCTTGAGACACACAGGAAAGATGATTGGAATCCATAGGAATAGAGAGGAAGGGAAAGATTCAAGACACCCTTCCTCTGGAAGTAATATTGACAGGACCTGATGAGGTGGAGTGCTAATGGAATGAAGGGTCCTAGATGATGATGTCATGTAAATA
>PVKM010044214.1:0-12301 GCA_004027735.1 Carollia perspicillata | reverse complement strand
ATTTGTATCTGTCTGATGGCTAGCAATACTGAGCATCTTTTCATATGTCTCTGGACCCTCTCTATGTCCTCCTTGAAGAAATGTCTGTTCAAGTCCTTTGCTCATTTTTAATTGGGTTGCTTGTCTGCTTACAGTGGAGTCATGTGAGTTCTTCATATATTTTGGAGATCAAACCCTTGTGTGAGATATCATTGGCAAGTATGTTTTCCCATACAGTTGGTTCTCTTTTCATTATAATGCTGTTTTCTTTGACCATGCAGAAGCTTTTTATTTTGATGAGATCCCATTTGTTTATTCTTTCCTTTTTGTCCCTTGCTTTAGGGGACATATCAGCGAAAATATTGCTGCATGGAATATCTGAGATTTTCCTGCCTATGTTCTCCTGAAGGACTTTCACTTTTATAAAAGTTGTGACTTATTTTATAAGTCACAACTTATATTTAAGTCTTTTACCCACCTTGAATTTGTTTTTGTGTATGGTGTAAGTTGGTGATTGAGTTTCATTTTTTCGTATGTAGCTGTCCAGATTTCCCAACACCATTTGTTGAAGAGGCTACTTCTGCTCCATTTTATGCTGCTTCCCCCTTTGTCAAATATTAATTGACCATAGAGACCTGGGTTTATTTCTGGGCTCTCTGTTCTGCTGCATTCATCTATGTGTCTTTTCTTATGCCAGTACTAGATTGTTTTGATTACAGTATACTTGTAATGCAGTTTGATATCAGGTATTGTGATCCCTCCTACTTTGTTATTCTTTCTCAAAATTACTGCAGGTATTCAGGGTCATTTATAGTTCAATATAAATTTTTAAAGTGTTTGTTCTATATCTCTGACATATGCCATTGGTACTTTAATAGGTACTGCACTGAATATATATATTGCTCTGAGTACTATGGCCATTTTGATGATGTTGATTCTTCCAATCCATAAACCCAGAATATGTTTCCATTTGTTTGTGTCTTCCTTAATTTCTTTCTTCAGTGTTGTGTAGTTTTCTGAGTGCAGGTCTTTTACCTCCTTGGTTAGGTTTATTCCTAGGTATTTTATTTTTCTTGTCACTATATCAAAGGTGATTTTTCTCCTGGTTTCTGTTTCTGATATTTCATTGTTGGTATACAAAAATGCCTTTAATTTCTAAATACTGACTTTGTATCCTGCTGTTTTGCCAAATTCATTTATTAGTTCGAGCAGTATTTTGGTGGAGTCTATAGGATTTTCTATGTACATTATTGTTTCATCTGCGAACGATGACAGTTTTGATTCCTTTTTTTTCCAATTTGGATGCCTTTTATTTCCTTTTCTTGTCTGATTGCTGTGGTTAGGACTTCCAATACTATATTGAATAGAAGTGGTTAAAGTAAACAACCTTGTCTTGTTCCTGATCTTAGTGGGAAAGCTTTTAGTTTTTGCCCATTGAGTATGATGTTGGCTGTAGGTCTCTCATATATGGCCTTTATTAGGTTGAGGAATGCTCTCTCTATTCCCACTTTGCTGAATGTTTTAATCATAAATGGGTGCTGTACCTTACTGAATGCTTTTTCTGCATCTATTGATATGATCATGTGATTTCTGTCTTTGCTTTTGTTTATATGATGTATTATGTTTATTGATTTGCAAATATTGTGCCATCCTTGCATCCGTGGGATGAATCCCACTTGGTCATGGTGTATGATCTTTCAAAATACAGTCTTAAGAAAATAAAAAGAAAAGCGGATTGGGGGAAAATATTCACAATATATATGTGAGAGAACTTGTATGCAGAATACAAGGTAGGGCAAAAGTAGGTTTACAGTTGCGAGTATATAAAAAATTTCATTCTTGTATTATTTATTAACTATCATTTTCTACACTAACGACTGTACTAAAGAACTCTTACACATCAATGAGAAAACATTCCAATTTTTAAACAAAGTGGGCCAATTATTTAAACAGACACAGCACAGAAAATGATATAGGAATGCTCAATAAACACTTTAAAAGATGCTCAAAATCATTATATGAGGAAAATATGAAATAAAATCAAAGGAAGTTTTTACTATACAACCACAAAATGACTAAAATTAAGAAACTTACCATACCAACTGGTGGTATGTTAAATGACAGCACCACTTTGGAAAACTGTTGTGCAGTTTCTTATAAAGTAAATCTACATTTACACATGACCAGCAATCCCACTGCTAAGTATGTACACAGGAAGTGAAACGCATGTCCACAAACAACTTGCATGTGAATGTTAAATGCAATTTTATTCACACCAGCAAACAATGGGAAACAATACAAATGTGCATCAACAGGTGAATAGATAAACAAAGTGAATACATTTATTCAATAGAATACCTGGTTAAAAGAAAAAAATAGGGACAAATTAATCACACACACAATAGGATCTCAAAAGTATACTGAGCAACAACCAAACACGGATGGATACATACTGTATGGTTCTCTTTATACGAAGTTTGAGAACAGACAGGCTAACCTATAGTGATCAAATCAGATTAGTAGTTGCGTGAAATGAAGGTGGAAGATAAGACTGCAAAAAGGTTAAAGGGAACTTCCACAGGGATTGAAAATGTTCTATTTCTTGTTTGGGGTCCTGGTTACACTGGTATATTTCTTTATCAAAACACATAACCAGCCCTAGCTGGTGTGGCTTCAGTGGCGAGCACCACCTGCAAACCGAGAAGTTGCTGGTTCAATTCCTGGGTCAGGGCACATGCCTGGGCTGTGGCCCCTGGCTGGGGGCAGGCAAGAGGCAACCAACTGATGTCACACATTGATGTTTCTCTCTCCCTCTTCCTCCCTCCCTTCCCTCTAAAAAATAAATGAAACCTTAAAAAAGAAAACCACAGATCCAAATACAAAATAAATTATAAATATAAAGCAAATTTTTAAAATATAAAACAATTACCTTGTGAGATAAACAAATATGTAACATAAACAAAATATGGTGGTGAGACAATATTTACAAT
This sequence comes from Carollia perspicillata, assembly GCA_004027735.1. Taxonomy (NCBI): domain Eukaryota; kingdom Metazoa; phylum Chordata; class Mammalia; order Chiroptera; family Phyllostomidae; genus Carollia; species Carollia perspicillata. The sequence continues at coordinate 9,332 of PVKM010044214.1, read as the reverse complement.
AATGGTAAGACTGTGATGAGTAAAAGAAACACTATAAGGGGTGTAGATAAAGAGTTAAGGTATAAATTGGCATGTTCTAGAGAACAGTTTGGTAGTATGTTTCTAAGCCTTAAAAATCTAAGTTAATCTATTATTTAAACAATAATCATAAGTAAAACTGAAAACGACCTAATTATCTCCAACACTGGAATAATTGTAATGTAGTATATCCACAGGATAAACTTACAAATTGCCACTTAAAACTTCTAGAAAAATAATTTAATATTTGGAAATACTTACACGTTAAATAGAAAACGCAGAAAATAAAATTGCACACTGTAGATAATTTATGTCAAATAGAGTAAGGTAAATAAATAGATGACAAGTGATGGGATATTAATTGCAAATTTAAAAAGAAAAAAAAGGCTGGAAAGAAATGTGCTGAAGTATTAGATAATGAAATTATAGACAGTCTGTTTTCTTTTCTACATTTTCTACAATTTACTCAGAATATACATTACAGAAAGCAAGGGTGCCAATCTTTAAAACCATTTAAATTGATCTGATACCCCTTTCAGAATAAAAGAAAGGAAAAGATGAAGGAAGACAAATAAAAAAAATATTCTAGGTAAGTCCTTATCCTATCTATTTAAAACTGCTTCTCTTCTAGTACTTTCTAAATCTGATTCTCAGCCCTGGCAATATATTAAAATTACCTGGCAGGCCAAATATAGACTATATGGGAGGTAAAAGAAGCGGCAGAAATCAGTTAAAAGGCTTCAGCATTTCACTTCCACTCCAACAAAGACAAAATACATGCAACAAAATATTATTTAGCCATAAAGAAAAATGCAGTACTGGTGTATATTACAACATGGATGAACTTTAAAACCATCATACTATGTAAAAGAAAGCCACATATTACATGAGTATATTAAAAGGAAATGTACAAAAACAGACAAACCCATAGACAAAGAATGTGGAAGAGGGGAGACCCAAAAGAATCCCCTAGGTTTGTCTTCTGGAGGGTGGGCCTGTTGTAGTACAAGCTTCCCCTGCTAAGTGACTGTTCTAGAAACCCATCTGTATCAGTGTACTAGATGGTGGTGTTGTGAGAGACTGCGTTCAGCTTCAGTGAATTTTTTTTGAAGACTCTTTCAACACATTTGCCCATTTCACAATGCTTGATTTACAAGAACACCTGCCACACTGCATTGAGCGTTCGGCAGTTTTCCACCAAAATCAGCATTACCCCCCATGTCCCACCCTCCCTATTCACCCAACCTCACCCCAAGCAACTTTTTTGGTGACATTTTTTTTGTTTCCCTGGCTGAAAAAAGTCCTCAAAGGCAAACGTTTTGTCCATGTGGAAGAGGTGAAACAAAAAATGGCAGAAGCACTAAAAGGCATAAAAATTGACAAGTTCAGAAACTGTTTTGAGCACTGGAAAAGATATTTCAACAGGTGTATTTCATCAAATGGAGAGTACTTTGAAGGTGACTTAACTTTAAACATGCAAGAACAAACACTCAGTTTTTCATTAAAAAATCCCAGTTTCTTAGGTCCCCCCCTCATAGTAGTGGTTGTTTAGTGTGATTCGGTGTTGGGGAAGAGTAGGATAAAGACTGACCTATAAGAAACCCCATAATGGGTCTGGGGTTTCTTTTTAGAGTGATGAAAGTGTTCTTAAACAAAACAGTTGTGATCTTGTAGAACACTATCGAATACAAAAAAAAAAAAACAACAACAACAACAGTTATACACTTCAGTATGATGAATTATGTTATGTAAATGTTTTTATCACAATAAAAAAAATTGCCAAAAAAAAGAAAAAAGGATGACGTGACCAGGAATGAATTCAGCCTTCTACCTGAAGCAAAAACAAATGTGACAAAAGAGTTGACATAATGGTTTTCTAGACACTAGACATCAGGCAATAAAAGACAATAATACCTGAAAGAAGGAAAATAAATCAGGTGAGCCTTATGACAGCCTCAGCTTACTGTACTGAAAGTTTCCAGGCCATGGAGCAAAAGAATAAACTGAGGTTGTGCTGGAAAGACTTCATGAACTGCAGAGACAGAAATAAGAGTACAAGAAGACTAAGGCACTTAAAAGTTCTTAGTACAGCATACCAAAGAGGAAAGAACTACACAGAAAGAGAAAGAGCCTGGGAAATCCACAGAGAGTTCCCTGGTGTGTTTGAGAGAGAATATGTCAGCATGTGCATGTGAAGAAACTGACATTGGAGAAAACTACCCCAAAAGATTAGAGGGAACAGTGACTGTCACTCATGGTCACAAAGAGCATCTGCTCTTACCAACCAGACTGGGGGGAAAAATGCTACAAACAGAGGAACAAAGATAGAGATGACATCACATTTCTCATCAGAAACAATGCAAAAAAACTGGAACACCATTTTTAATGAGTACTAGAAGAAAAAACTGTCAACCTAAAATTCTACATCCAGAATATCTTTCAAAAGAAACGCAAAAATCAAGAGATCTGTTGTATAGCAATGTGCATATACTTAACAAAACTGTAATGTGCATTTATAAATGTTAAGAGTATAAATTATGTTATGTGGTATACTACACACACAAAAAAAGGTGAAGCAGAGACGTTTTTCAGACACACAAAAACTGAAAGTATTCATCACCAGCAGATGGACAAGAAATGTTAATAGAAGTCCTTCAGTAAAAAGGAAAACGATAGCGGATGGAAGTCTGGAGATAAGACAAACTGATGAAAAGCAGGGACAGTGATAACTACAGGCGTAAATACATATATCTTTTTCATATTATTTTCAAATACTTGAAAAATGGGCTGTTTATATATTATAGGGTTTGTTATACATGAAAAATGTATGAAAACGATAGCACAAGGGCTGGGTAAGGACAAATGGAAGTGCACTAATATTAAGTTCTTATACTGTACATAAGTGGTATATCACCTGAAGGTAGACTGTGATGAGATAAAAATGTACATTCTAATCCCAAATCACAGGTTCTCAACTTTGGCACTACTGACATTCTGGGCATTCTGGACATTCTTTGTTGTGGGAGGCTGCCCTGTGCCCTGTGCCGTAGAAAATATGAAAGAATTCACACACACACACACACATACACACACACACACACACAAACAAACAAAAAAACTCATGGAACTAATCAGTGATTTATAGCAAGGCTAATGGATTCAAGGTTAATATACACAGTTAATATACAAAAGTAATGCCAGCCTGCATTACTGCATAAATTTAACCAAGAACGTAAAAAACCTGTACTTGGAAAATTGTTTAAAAAATGTCACTAAAATAACATTAATCATTAAAAAAATCATTAAAATGTCCATACTACCCAAAGCAATGTATAGATTCAATGCAATTCCTATCAAGATACTAATGGTGTTATTTCACAGAATCAGAACAAATATTCCAAAAATTTACATGGAACCACAAAAGACAGCAAAAAGCCACAATAATCTTGAGAAAGAACAAAGTTTGAGGAATCATGCTACCTGATACCTTATCTACTATAAGGCCGCAGTAATCAAAACGCCATGGTAATAGCCTAAAAACCGACAAGTAGATCAATGGAACGGAATTGTGAGCACAGAAATAAACCCACACCTTTCTAGTCAATTAATATTTGACAAATGAGGTAAAAACACATAATGGGGTAAAGATAAGTCTATCCAGTAAATGGTGTTGGGAAAATTGGACAGATGTATGCAAAAAAAAAAAAGAAAGAAAGAAAGAAAGAGAGAGAGAGTGAGAGAGAGAAACAAACAAACTAGAGAACTTCTTACACCATATACAGGAATAAACTCAAAATGAATTAAAGACTTAAATGTTAGGGTGGGTGGCAAATTAAAAAAAAAAAAGACTTAAATGTTAGAATTGAAACCATAAATATCCTAGAAGAAAACACAAGCAGTAAAATTTCAGACATTGCTCATAGCAACATTTTTTCTGATGTATCACCAGGGGCAAGGGAAACAAAAGAAAAAATAAACAAATGGGACTACATGAAGCTAAAAAGTTTTTGCATAGCAAGGGAAACCTTCAACAAAATAAAAAGACAACCCACTGAGTGGAAGAACATATTCATCAATGATACATCTGATAAGGGTTAATATCCAAAATTTATAAAGAACTATAAAACTCAACACCAAAATAACAACAAAAAAAACCTCAATCCAATTAAAAAATGGGCAAAGGACCTGAAATATACACCTCTCCACGGAGGATATAAAGATGGCTAATAGACATATAAAAAGATACTCAATGTCACTAATCATCAGGGAAATGCAAATTAAAATAACAATGAGATATCACCTCATATCTGTCAGAATGGCTATCAATAAATCAACAAACAACAAGTGCTGGTGAGGATGTAGAGGGAAGATAACCTTCATGCACTGTTGGTGGGAATGCAGATTGGTGCAACCACTGTGGAAAGCAGTATGGAGTTACAACAGAAAATTAAAAATGAAACTGCCTTATGACCCAGCAGTTCCACTTCTGGGAATTTACCCAAAGAAACCTAAAACACTAATTCAAAAGAATATATGTACCCCTATGTTCATTTCAGCATTATTTATGATAGCCAACATTTGGAGCAATCTAAATGCCCATCAATAGATGAATGGATAAAAAAGCTGTGGTACAGTTATACAATGCAATACTATTCTGCATAAATAGAAAAAGATATAGCATGCTAACACTACTCAAAGACACTTAATGTGACCACATTAACATCCAATATAGTCTTTAAAAATTTACAAAAAATTCAAATCATAAAACCTATGCTCTCATACTATAAGGAGATGAAGTTACAAAGTGGTAACAGAAAGATCTCTGCAAAACCACTAAATATTTGGAAACAAAATAACATATTTCTAAATAATCCCAGGAATAAAGAAGAAATTGAAGGGGAAATTAAAAAGGATCAAGTAGCACTTAGAAATTTATAGCACTAAACACTTATATTAAAATAGAAAAAGGGTTGCAAATAAACCTTTGCTTCTATCTTAAAAACTAGAAAAAGAGCAAATTAAACCTAAAGTAGAAGAAATAATCAAGATCAAAGTAAAAATCAGTAAAATAGAAAACAAAATGAATAAAACTGATAAATTTTTAGCCAGATCAATGAAGAAAAAAAAGAAGACACAAATTACCAATGTCAGGAACGAGAGGAGAGACTGTTACAAACACCTTCACACCAATAAACTCAACAGTAAGATGAAAAGGACAAATTTTCTGAAAGAAACAAAGCTCAGAGGAAGAAACAGATAACCTGAATAACCTTTTATCTATTACAGAAATTGAACTGTAGTTAAAACCTCCATACAAAAAAACTCTAGCGACAGATGGCTTCACTGGTGAGTTCTACCAATTATTTGAAGAGAAAATAATACCAACTCTACACAAATTTTTCCGAGATACTCAAGTAGAAGGAATACTTCCTAACTCATTCTATAAGGCCAGCATTACTTTGATGCCAAAACAAAAAAAAGATATTACAAGAAAACTACAAATATCCTTGTGAACACAGATGCAATCATTGTAGACAAAAATTTATTTAGCAAATAGAATCCAACAATATATAAAAAGGAAAATACGTGGCCAAATAGTCTTTATTCCAGGAATGCAGCATTAGTTTACATTAAAAGTCAATGTAACCGATCATATTATTAACTCAAAAAGAGAAAAAAAGTACAATCAACTCCATCTACAAAAAAATTTACAAAACCCAAATACCATTCCAAAAATTCTTAGAAAACTAAAAACAGAAGGGAATTTCTTCAACATAACAAAGGGCATCAACCAAAAAACCACAGCTAACATCTAGTTAAATGAAATTCTGAATACTTCTTCCCTAAAATGAGGAACAAGATAAAGATAGCCACTCTTGACACTTCCATTCAATACTGTACTGGGGGTCCTAGTCAGTATAATGACCAGATGAGAGGAAAGCAGGCAGGCAGGCAGGAAGAGTGAGTGAGCATCCAGACTGGGAAAGGAAGTAGTAAAATGCCTTTATTCACAGACCCACATGTTCCTCTATGGAGGATATCTGATGGAATCTACAATAAACAAAAGAAAACAAAATAAACCCTAATACTAATGAAGTGAGTTTAGTAATAGTTCAAGATATAAGACCAATATGCAAAATCACTAGTATTTCCATTACTAGTTACAAACACACTGAAGTTAAAATACAGATTAATAAAGACAAAGATCCCACCTTCAACCTCAGTGATTTGAAATAAAACAATGTGTCAGTTCCTTTTAATATGTACGGAAACAACCTGCCACAAGTCCAACTCAGACATGTATGTATTAGTTGCTATGCAACCCTGAGGTCTTACACACATGAAAAGTTTCAACCCAGAGTCTTCATCTGGGTGAGAGCAATGCCAGGCTTCTCAATTTGATCAAAAGAATTTTATTTATGCGATATGCTTAGTATCTAAAACACCAGAATTTTTTCATTTAGCACATATATTTTCAAACATCTCAACCTTTAATGATATGTTATTTCCTATCTAAGAATCCATGACAGATTTAACTTTTTAGCCAACCGTATCTTTCAGTCTTTCTACTACATAGTTGGCACTCAAAGAAAGTTTAGACTATCAATTCTTTCTTAGAAAGCCCAGATAATCAGCATTTTAGAGGAAAAACCCAAGGCAATGGCTCTTCAAAGTTAGTGTGCATCAGAATTGCTTATACGTCTCATTTCAAAACATAGGTCTGGGGTAGAAACAGACAATTCTCATTTCTAACAAGTTTCAATGTGATAGTAAAGCTGGAAGCTGGGGGACAACACTTACAATTACCAGTCTAAAAGAGTGCTGCTCAGACTACGGTCCTCTGGAAATTTTAAAGCAATGTGACAAAGTAATTCTGTCTGTTAAAACTAATGATTTTCTACACCTTTCTTTTAATTTTTCTAGTAATTCATTTTTATTATACTTGAGAAAAGTATTAGCAAGCAATGGATCATTTTATTCAAACTGGTCTTTCACCACAAAATTTAAGAAACATTAGCCTAAAGAACATGGTATCCATCCATTCTTCTAGTATTCTACTGTCTTTGGAAGTAAAGTTTCATTTATTTCATTAACTTTGCCTCCCAAAGAGATATATTAACTTTAGCCAAAAATCAGTAACAAAAAATCACCTTATTAAGGTTTCTTTTTTCCTATAAAACTATATTTAAAGATATCTATCACTTAAACAGGTAAGTGCCCATTTGCAATAAATCCTTTTAGAATTTAATAACAAGGTAAAGATTTTTCTCTTCTGAAAAACAGCTGTGTTAAATTTTAAATAAATATGAATTGAATCACCTATAGCTTTTCCTTCTTTCTTAACTGTCCAAGGGGATGTAAAAAAGAAACGTGGGTAAGGAGGCTTTAATGGTCCAAGTGACTAATATTTTAAACAAAAATGTAAAAATGAAAGCAATCTTACTGTACAGAAATAGTTTACCACAAGCATTGCTGTGTAAGTCTTAATACGAGGTCTGTCCAGAAGGTATTCAGCCGTGTTATATGAAAAATAGAGACATTTATTGAAGAAGATACAAGATACAGGAAACAGTGTACATAGGACAATGACATCTCAGTCCCCTTCAAAGTTGGCGCCTAGGGATCTTGTGCAGTTCTCCTAGTCACCATCAGGTGCCCCATTTTATTTTCCTGAGTCTCATTGATGGTCTGAAATCTCTTCCCTTTCAAAGGTGATTTTAGTTTTGGGAAAAGCCAGAGTTGTAAGGCGCCAAATCTGGGCTATAGAGGTGCTGAACCACCTGGGTGATTTGATATTTCACCAAAAAACTCTGTACAAGATGTGATGCATGAGTGGGAGCATTGTCCTGATGAAGCTGCCAATCACCAGTTGCCCATAGCTGTGGTCTTCTGAAACTTATGAATAGTTTCCATGCAGGAGTGTTCACACTTAGTGCAAAATCTGATGCAAAATCATTGCTCTAGTCCCGCAGTCATTTTGAATGCAACTGCCACACAGTAAACATGCTCATTCAAGGGCGTCTATAACCCCGCTGACTAATACAGTGAAGTCAATGTTCACACATGTGCATGCCAGTCCACTCAGTTCCTTGGCTTCCATATTATACTGATGTTGCACAAACCATCCTTGTTACATTAACAATAGCTGGACTCTTTCCGGACAGACATCAAGTTTGATTTCAGATCAACTTCTGGAGAACAACTCAGCGCTAACTTGTTTCACTTGATTAAACAAAAGCAAATGTTACTTTTTAAGTAACATGGGTTGTTTTAAATTGGGAATTTTCTAATGCAGATTAAGGCCATGACCTTCAACATTAAGACTAATTCAGGAAGGTGACAGTAATATCAGTGTAACTTGATCTTAAATATTTATGCAGCAATGGAAATGAGCAGTAGAGAAAATGTGAAACAGGCAAAATAAACTATTGGTATTTGGTTTTAAAAGCATTGATATTCAGTTAATTTACAGGTTGATTAACAAAGTCAATCAACTGAATTGATTTTGCATTTCTGAATTTATTTTGCATTCCTTGAAAAATAAGAGTAGATAGATAACCCTTACAGTAATTTTCAAGATGCCCTAATATGAAAATAACCAAAATTAGATAGCTAGTTATGAAAACAACAATAACAAACGCTAGCAAATGGACTCATTCACCAGATAAATTACACAAAAAGAAAAAGAGTATCTCTTACTCACAAAAAAAAAAATTGTGCCAGGCTACATAGCTCTATACTGGAAAATGCTTGGGAAATAATTATTTCTAAAACTACTATATTTGAAATGTGCAACAGGCAAAAATTTATTGCCATTAGTAAATCACTATGAAGCAATTATCTGAAGAAGGGCAGAACACTCAGAATTTATCAATATTATGTTGGAATTTAAAAAATAATACTGTATCTCTTAGCCCCATTTGACAATGCCATATAAATAAATGAGTCAAAGCCATAAGGCATGTTAAAGCAAAATAAAAGATGGAACAACAAAACTGCTCTAAAACTGAGCTTCTCAAATCCTAATGTGCATCTGAACCACTCAAGTATCTTTTTAATTTTTTAAAATGCATATTTTGATTCATTTGGTGTATAATGGGACATGGAATTCAGCAATTTTAAATAGCTCCCAGGTAATGCCAAATCCACAACAGACTTTGAGTAGTAAGGTACTGAGCTATGTAAACATCTCATAAAAATGTATCTTTATGGTATAACTCTGAAAGAGTCTGACAGGTTTTTTTTAAAGTAACCTTTTTAAATATACATACCATATGATCAAGCCATCTCATCCCCAGCTATTTAACTTAAAC
>PVKM010044213.1:0-12317 GCA_004027735.1 Carollia perspicillata | reverse complement strand
ATGACCACATCCTCCCAATCTTACTTCATTTCTTCCCTTGCCTTTATCACAACTAGCACATATAATGAACACATCTTCATATTTATATACATCTTCCCCCCTACGCACACACAAGAAATGTAAGCTCCATGACGGTGGGCACTTGGCTCCATTGAGTGAGCACATAGTACAACATATTATTGTATAAATGAATTAATTCCCACACCCTGTTCTGAAATTTATCCTTTATTGTTTTAGGGTTCTTTTTTAGTTCCTTAAATTAAAACAGAAGTGCTAGGAAAATGAATCTGTGATATTGGCATTGGCTGTTACATTACTTCAGATCTCCAGATTGAAAGCAATGAAAGCTGGTGCTCAGTAGATACTTGCTTTATAAAGAGTTATATGTCCATTTGTGTGGACCTAGGCATACAGACTATGATTCTGAACCTAACCACGTCCCGTCCTCTGTTCTCCTGGGTGATGTGTAAAGTCGGCTAAGGTCGATTGGCCCTCTTACGGCAGATTTACTAGTACACTAAACTTGTTCAAGGGGTAACACACGACTTTTATGATCTCCCTATCATCTCAACTCTCGTCTGTACCGTATTTGCATGCCCTCATTTATTTTTTACTTTGAAGTGCTCTCTAATTATCGTCTTCTATATGACCAATTTCCATACACCACACATAAAACCCCAACCGTTATTGTAGTCAAGTCTTGCCTAAACATATTGTAACCTCCTCAAAGTTAAGAGCTTTTTCTTATTTTCACTTTTGCCCTCGCCTCATACAGCTCATATCTACTCTTTTCCCGACATAGTACGAAATGAGTCATGAGTAAGGGAGACATTGCTCAAGAAGTTAAAGTCACATAAGGAAATATCTTTAGTAACTTGAGATTTCAAGGCAGACTAACTTCTAACACAAGTGATCAAAGGCTCCTTCATATGCTCATGGATACCCTCTAAGCGAAGTCCTTCTAAGATTTTACAGTTAATACTCATTATTTTTATAATTATCATGGGCTGCTAAATTAGATCACTTAAGGTAGAGGCATGCGCTCTATCCACATCTCTGCTCACTTATTCTAAACCAATATAGGTTATGGAAAAACTTGGTAACATAAGCAAGTGAAAGAAGAAAAGTAAAGCATTCACTGTCTATTCCCTAAGGATGGCCATTGTCAGCATTTTAGGTTGTGACTTTCTTTGTTGGATCATAATGTATTTGTTGTTTTGAACCTCATTTAAAATTTTTAAATTATTTACACATGCAGTAATTCATCCTCTTTTTAGAAAATATAAGTACACGGAAAAAATAAGAATGAGTGGAGGTAGTAAATCATTTGTGAACTTACCATCCAGAGATTTCCACTGTTACTATTTTACGAAATACCCAATCACAATTGTACCTATGCCTATACTCATGCGCAAATATTGTGAAATACACATCATGTTTCTATCAAAATGCTAAAATATGGTGTATGCTACTCTACAAACCTACTTCTATTACTTAATAAATGATATCATTAAATATTTTTTACATTATCTTCATGAATTATGTGAATACATACTATTCCATTACATAAATGTAGCAAAACTTATTTTCCATCCTCTAGTGTTGAGCCTGTCTGTTGTTTCCTAAAGTGAACATCCGTGCAAAATAGCATTTTTCCACAGTCATGAAATTTGTGGATGGGGCATCGCTGAAGCAAGACACATCCATATTATTGGAACTTTGCTTCAAAGTAGCATCTTCTATGGACTTCTCCAACCTTTTCATATCTCTACACAGAACATGGACACCTCTTATTGAATATTTTTCCTTATAGAATATTCACCGCATACAGGGAACTTACACGGAACTGAGTCCTGGTATTTGTCAGGCAAACATAACGTTACATGGAACATCCTCTCAATCTGTTGCGTGCTTTTGTTGTTCAACGGATGTGTGCAGTCTCGCTGAACCAACTCCCTGCATTGCAGATACCCTGCCATGTACTCATGTTACTTTAACACTCTGTGGAAATTAAGCGAAGTATGTTAAATTTATGAGAAATACTCTGTTCTGGTCTTTTATGCTCCAGGTTTACTTCAATCAACATCAGTTCCATACTACAACCATGATTACCAGGTAATACCTGCTGCCCCATACTGTAGCTAATTTGCCAAATTTCACACATGCATAAGTAAACATACTTATTGTAATTTTGACCTTTTATCTCTCTTCGCTCCTTGAAACAAGCCAACAGTTCTGATGCAATAAAACAACCATGGGGTGCCATCCACACTTGTTAGGAAAAAAGGGAGAGAAGGCGGTAAGGGTCTATACTGCCTGATACCTGAATGCAGGCAAGATGTGTGTTGCTGATATATGTGGTGCCATTTCTGGGCTATTAGAAATACTGTCACCTCTGGAATGAAACGCTGCAGTGATTTACCAGCAAAGGACATAACATTGCACTATCATTTAAAAAGAGAAATGGGAAACACAACTATTGAAGCAAACATGTTTTTAAGTTTATCACCTTAAAAAATAAGATGCTGTGCAGGAGAAAACCTGTGAATTTATTTTCACCAATCAAGTTCTTCATCTAAATCATTTTGATTTAAATGACGAGCTGAGCTTTGGGGGAGTAAACAATTGAATAAGAGAAAAGCTTTTCCCAACAGAGCCAAGAGAATGCCTGGTAACGAATTGCAAGCTCTTTGAGAAAGGCTTTCAAGGCCATTTAAACGATTTAATTTTTTTCCTGTTCCGAAGACTTCATTCATCTCTAGACTGAGCCAGAGTAAGATGACACCAAAACAATCATTTTTTTTTTTCTATTTCACATAAGCTTCTCTACCTGGTCCAGAAGTAGCGAAGCCTCAGACATGGCAGGCACCTTTTGTGATCTCTCCTACTTTGTTCTTTCTCAAAATTGCCGCGGCTATTTGGGGTCGTTTGTGGTTCCAAGAAAAAAGAAAGAAATAGCAGGCACATACCTGCGGCCCATCTAAACGAGTTAAAGCAAACTGCACATCCGCAGTCTTCCTCTTGTGATACAGATACAGTCTAAGCAAGAGAGAACCAAGTAGACTTCGAAGACTTTTTTTGTTGTAAAAGGGTTCATTTATATTTTTGTATTATTTTAAAAAATAAAGAGGCAAAAGTTTCTAAAGGTTGTTGATAAACATCTGTTACTGAAGTCAATATCTATCCAGAAATCATTTGCAGAATCTCAAGCATTTCGTGATCAGAAAACATAGATATATTTTTTGTCATAACCGCAGATGCTCCATTTAGTGTTAAAAGTAAATTCTTTAAGTTTATATTAATTCTTTCTGCTGCACTGGCAAATTGGAGAATAACTAGTCGGGAATGTGTTATATGAAAAATATTTGAAATTCTTAGATCTAAGAACACATATGATAGCTGAAGATTTGTTAGATGAAAAGAGAAGTGAATTTATTTTGTGTTGCTCCAGAAAAGAAATGAATATGCTAAGGAAGGTAAAGTCCCCAGAAAAATTGCTGGCACAAATACTGAAAATGTATTTTTAGGGCACTGCCTAGCTCCTTAGCTTATAAGTGACCAGAGACACACCTGATGAGTGACGCTCATTTGCAGGCCATGTTTGTATAGAATGACCCTGCTCTCTTGGTTCCAACTAACTGTCAGGGGTCACATGTCTTAGATCTCCTTTCTCAAAAACCCAAGGAAAGAAACTGTAGTCAGATGGCTGGGGAAAGTGGAACTGGGTACAAGGCCAGAGCTGGCTTAGTGGCAAGTCAGTGTAACTAGAGCCTGCTAGAAGAATCCCGACTATAACAATTAGAGAGAAGCAGATGTTTGGGGAGAAGAGATACGAGACTTTGAAAACCCAAAGAAAGGGATGGAGAAAAATAACTGATGACATTCCAGATTCTGGTAGTCCAGGATTTGGTTATTGAAGATGACCTTGTACCCTTTTAATAACTCCTGCTTGCCCCCGCCCATTTTGTAAGCTATTTTGAGTAGGCTCTTTATTCATTGAAGTAAAAAATTCTAAAGAAACCCAATGACCCAATGCCTCCTCTTTTCTTCTATCTTCCAGATGCTAAAACCAGGACAAATATAAGTTACAAGGAAATGGATGTCACTATTGATTGAAACTGTCTATACCCAGAATGTACTGTCACTGAAAGTGTTCAAGTTGGCCCTCTAATGACCCCCTTGCTGTCACAGATCATGTATTAGAGTTGCTCATGTTTGTTTTGTCCCATTTATAATCTTTGCCTACAGTCAGAGCAATGGTTAGGTTTGGGGAAAAAATAATTCCCTAACTTTGTCCACATGTGACTGTGACCCTCACCAACGGCCCCAAAATACCACCGACACTCGTTCACTCTATAGAAGGCGTGTGGGGTCAATGACTGTACATCAAAGCTGTCTGACCTTGCAAAGTTTTAGAAGCCTCATAAAACCTTGATTTTGTCATCTTTTAGTGGGGTCCACAATCCCTTCATTGAGAGCTTTAGACCAGAACCAGTTTGGGTTTCCAAATCTAAGATGTTAGGTAGCTCGCGTGGCTCTTCTACTCTCTGTAGGTACGTCACGGAGGTTTGGGCAGACACCCTGTAATTGCACCGAGTCTGCAGGAGGACATTTGGCTATTCACGCCAACTGGTAGGAAGAACATGAACAGGTCTCACATCAACTCGAGTCAGGTTTTGCTGTCAAGCGAGCCTGCCACAAATCCAATAAAACCCTTTTGTAGTTCAGAACTTTGCATTTCAGGATTTGGGATGGGACTACAGTGCTTATCTCTTAGGGTTGATCTAAGAATGGAACGTGACCAAGCCTAAAAGCAGGGGGAATGGACCGAGTGAGTGCTCTGTGTTGATCACCGTCAGGATTATTTCCACCACCACTGTGGTATCATCATTATCTTCCACCGCAGATGCTAAAGCTTACTCACAGTTCCTGTTTCAGGGAGAATTTGCATCCTGAGTGACATTTTGCTGTCAACACAAAAGCGTAGAAAAAACAAAAGAGCTGGGAACAGTAAACACACAGTTTCTTTTAGAGGTGAAAGTATAGGTAAAAGGAAGCATACATCCGAGCGTGCTTTGGTGGTCATCCTTATCTCAACGGCAATCGAGCCATTGGGTTCTAATGAGCTGCAGAAAGAGCATTAAAGATTGGCCATCTGTGGCACAGGCCCTGACAGTTAAACTGAACCACACACAGACACACTGTTAAACGAGCTATTTCAGCAAATTTCACCCATACACCATTTCTCTTAAGATGTTTTAAGACAGGAGAACAGTCAGAACTCTTGTGGTGGGAGGGCTGTTCTTTCTTTCCTAGCCCAGGAGTTTTTGCACCTTGAAAATGCAGCATGGAAAGGCCCAGACAGTGCTGCGGTGACCGGAGGAGGTAAAATGTGCTATCGGCGTTAAGGTCACCACGGCATCTGTCTTTCCATCTCACTTGACACAACCCAGAAATCTGGGAGATTCTGTGAACTGCCCTTTCAACCATTTTGAATTGTTGGAATGCTGAGAGAAATTTCATTTTTCCACCCTGTTCTCTCCCCCAGAACTAACTGCTAACTTCTCCTCCTTGCCAGTCACAACTGAACCAAAATCTAAACTTTATAAGCATGAGGTGGATCAGTAAAGGATAGTTAGGGAATGAGAGAGAGAGAGAGAGAGGTTCAAAATGCTTCATAAACACAAACAAGATTTATTAAGAGATCAGCATGTTTTAGGAACACAGTCACCTATGATAGTCCCTGTACGTGAGGCCAAACCTCCCTGTACCAAAATGGCCTAATTTGCTGCAAACCAGTAATAAAAAGCCAATTGATTTAATATCATTAACAGTTAACCCCCAGAAGCACTGATGTAATACAATTTTCACAAATTTGCTTCTAAATAAAAAAAAAATAACCAAATTTAGAATTAAACTAATTGTTTTAGTCTGCCATTAAAAAACTGCACAGGTAATCTAATTAGCTAAAGTTATTAGGAGTAAATGTGAATGAACTCAGAAACTGAATTTAGGAACTGGTACTAGAGCCATCTTTGCGTCAACATGTCAGAGCGCAGAGGTAGATAAAAGTTCCTTTTCTTTCCGAAGCCCGCAAATACACAAAACAACACAGAGGATGATGTCCAGATAAAGGAGACCGAGTTTGTTCCCACAGCAACTTACAATGAAGAGTCAAAGGCATCCATTGGAATCAACAAACCCATTTTACGGTGCTCACGGGTCTACTTCTGTCCTACAGTTACTGATGGAGTTGGGCTTCTCAGTCTGGTCAACGGATTTTATCAGTATTTAGTAGGCAGTTTAAACTTTTAAAAATATTTCCCTAACTCTCCTCCGCTAATTCACCTTTATGGAGGGTCAGCCGTGATTGCTCCGAATAAGAATTTAGCATTTGGTTTTGAAGGAGGGGCCCGTGGAAGAAGGCAAAGGATGTTCTAAAGGCCGGATGTGGAGAACTGCTGCTGCCCATGTCACCTGTACGTGACAACTCTTCTTTGCGTTACTGCTCTTACCCTAGGTGTCCACGCCAGTGTCATTTGGATAACAGGAAACAGGTCCTGGCCTCGGGCCAGATGCTTGATACACGCGCTTCTCCTGAACCCCCACAGTCCTGTGGGGTCACGATTATTGCCCTCCTTTACAGATGATGAAGCTGAGGTCCAGAGATCCCAGATCGCTTCTTAGTGTCGTTCAGCTAGTATGGAATTAAGTGATGGAATTAAAACTCATACTTTCATCTCTTTGAGGTCAAAGATTATCTATTAGTAAAACTTGCTCAATAAGTACTGTATTCGAATGCTTACCTTTCGCTTAAATGGTCCAGTATCCACTTCTAATAGCAACAGCAATGACCAATGTTGCTTTTGTGCACTGTTTTCATCTTCACAACAGCCTTGAGTGCCGGTAGCAAGGGCAGCTATCACTCTCACTTCTCAGATGAAGAGCCAAAGGCACAGTGAGGGTAAGCAACGTACCCACAATCACACATTTATATGTAAACTTGGATCTCAGACCCAGAGGTGTCAGCTCAAATCCCACGCTTGGCACTACCCTCCACCTTTTTTTATCAAAGGCAAATGGAAACACAATAGAAAGCCAAAGTCTATCTTCTGGCATTTGCTGTCTAAATATAACTAGGTCTCTCGGACTGTGTTTACTATTTATTTATTGATTTATTCATTTAGATTGTATTTATTCATTTTTAGACAGAGCAGAAAGGAGGGAAAAGGAGAGGGAAAGAATCATCAATGTGTGTTTGTCTCTCATGTGCTCCCTACTGGGGGACTGGCCTGCAACCCAGGCATGTGCCCTGATGGGGGATTGAACCAGCAACCCTTTGGTTAGCAGGCTGGCACTCAGTCCCCTGAGCCACACCAGCCAGGACTGACTGTGTTCATTTTGAGAAGAAAAATAACTATATGGCAAATAGTTGATTATATAATTCAAATTAATAAGAGGAGATTAATCATTTGATGGCCTAATTGTTAATTTGACAAGAAGCAAATTATCTTTTGGTCAGTACGATGACCATTCTTGCAGGACAGGTCAGCATAGCCCTCCTGGAATCGAACACCATTGCTATTGGAAAAAAATTGCCCTTTGGGTTTATTCCATAAAACACCTGGGTTACAATTTAATTCCACCTTTGTTGAGCCCCCTCAGGGACACTGGGTCACTTTCCTGATTTATAGGGAGAATGTTAAACCTCATTTTTCTTACACTAAAAGACCAAAGCAGTCAGGAGCAGGGACGACTGGGATCTGACAAGGCCATGAGGCAATTACCTGTCCCTCTCGTGTACCTGCTGGGATGTTTATGTGGGATTGGGAAAGGACAAGATGTCCTTCCTCTTATAAAGCCTCTACTGATCACAGAAGCAGACTTCAAATACTCTGTCCCTTTTTGCTCCTTTGGGCTGCTTGGCTTTGTAAACTGGCAGCAAAGCTCTCAAAGGGGGAAGCTGGATTGGCAATCTTTCCAGGCGGATGCAGCCCAAAGCATGCCTGCACGGTGGCAGGTGCAGGGGCTGGAGCAAATAAGAGCAAACTGTGCCCTGCATTCCCGAAGCTCATTAGGTCCTCACATTCTTCCCTAACAGCAAATAACAGGTAGCTAGCTACCTGGAGATTCCATTAGAAGCTGCATACTTTCAAGGTACAAGAAATGGCCCGGATATTGCTGTGGGTAAAATGAAACCTTTCTTTCTGGGTTTGAGATCATTTGCTCTCTGTTTTATAGCAGAGCACTGGCTGTTCTTATCTCCAACCAGGGATGCAAGGGAAGCCCTTTTATCAGCTCCTGGGACAGATTTTGTTGGCCACAAATGATGATCACGCCACATCAGAGAAGTGAGTCAGGGCCAGGGAGGGAGTAGGAGAGAGACAAATGGGTTGTTACTTTCTGCCTGGTCCAGGCAGAAAGAATCAGATGTCTGATTTTACCTAATATTTCCAACAACCCTGTGGGTTGACAGGTTGGACTCTCATCCCCATTTCACAGATTGAGGGGACTGAGACTGCCCCTTATCAGAGTCAATGATAAGAAAATCTTACAAACATTCTATGAAGAGTAAGGCAAGGGGCAGCCTGCAGGGGCGCGCGTTCTCATGGAATATGAAGCCTCATCCTTTGAGGTGTAAATGTCCCGCCAAGGAAGCCCGTTAGATTTATTCCATAATATTTTAGCGGCTATGTTTTAATTCCTAGATTGGCCTTCATATATCTTAAAATCAATATTCAATAACTATAATGCATAAATTAGAAATCATTTTAAAATTGGCAGTAATTATCCCGACTAGTATCGTACCATAAACAAATTATAACAGGCGGACATAGCTATGAAATATCAACTCCACATGCATTCCGTCAGATGTCACTCAGCAAATGTTCGCGTGGCTGCTAAGTGCCAGACCTGTTAGATGGTAGAAATTTCACTGGTAGAAAGATAATGCCCTTTAAAGAAAAAGCTTAAGGAAAACACGCACTAGAAAATGTATTACTGTGTATAGATAACTTGTTTTTTCTCAAGCTGAAATGTAAAATAAAAAACAAGACCCTGGTGATCCATGTGTATTATACATTTTCATATAAAAGAGCCCCAAAGGTGAATTACACACAAAAAAAGTCACATAAGAACAATTTTATGAGAGAAAAAACAGGAATGGCCACTGTGACCCTTAAGAAGGAGTTATTAAAAAATTAATGAGAACATAAAAAAATAAAACTATGATATGATGAGCAATAGTAACACATTTTTTTTGACATGCTTCGTAACCATATGTGAGCTGCTTCACTCTTGGGCCTTATTAGAATCCAAAACAGGGGCCACCACAAACATTTTGTCGTGTGTGTGCTGGGTGTACACTCGATTACCTCTGTAGAAAGTACGCTTGAGCTGACGATGTTTTCCTGATGCAATTTGGGTCTCCAGTGAAGAAGCTTGCTCAGATTTTTCCTACTTTTGCAGGACAAGAGTTAGGAAAAAGAAATACAAGCAGTGTTTATTACCCACAGAGACAAACCAACCAAAAGCATCATACGACATTCTTTAACTGCTCAGTGGATTTGAATCATTTTGCCAAGACTCCACCGAGCATACCTCCATTTAGAAGAATAGCCATGGGACCTCCAATTAGAACTATAATTAAATGTCATTTGGGGACTAATAACTGAGGCTCGCAACATTATCTGAGTTGATGACAGGGGGGAAGGGATGAAGTTACACAGTTCAGCGTCTGGTCAGGAATGCCAGCTGGTCATTATACTCTGGTGAATTTCATGCACCAGTGTATTTATAGCTACTATAAACTGAAAATGTGAAAGGAAGATAAAGTAGCGATATATTGATTGTATGATGGGCTTTGGGGCTTTAGTTTGAGAGCCATTATTCCTTACTAACAAATGTGCCTTTTGGTTTTACCCAGTCAAGCTTGTTCCCCTCTATTTTTAGTCTTTTTTTGTGAAGATGAGTTTAAAATTAAAATACGTCCCCAAAAGTAATATCTGCTTTCAAAGTTCTGACATTTTGCCCTGGGGCAGTGGTTTGGCCTCAAACCTCTTTCCTTGGTGGAGACCACTGAGCATTTAGAGTTTGGAATGTAGATCCTGAGAGATTTGGGTACTTTTACTGATTTCCCTGCCAAAGATGGGAATACTCAAGGAGCTCTTGAGATAATAAATCTAGACCTATAGTAGGGTTAGAAATCGTCCTCTTTGGAGGTACAATTTTGAGATAGCTTTATTATTTCTTTGTTTTACCTCTACAGTCGTAGAAAAAAACACATTGAGAAAATCACAACTGGCCTTTATTTTTTTTTCTCTTAAAGTCTTTTTTGGTGCATGTTGGGCTCAAGTGTTTGAAAGCCGGAAGTGAGAGCACACAGCTTCTCCACTGGTCTGTTCAGAAATTAGGAATGGCAAGTGCATGGCAAGAATATGACCACAGAAACTGGAATGAACTTGAAGATGGGAAAGCACTTGAGAACATCGTGTAAAGGAAGCAGAAACGTCACTATGCTTATTTATAGGTAAGTGAAGTAAGTGAGCATAGATTTAGGCAGCTTTGAGGTCAGAGAAGAAAGTGACTTTTGTATAAATAGGAAGAAGTTGAGGAAGTTAGAACATAAAGCAAGTGGGAGGCTTTGAGCGGTTCGGCAGCTGTCTCCTGGCTTTGCAGGACCTATTTCGGCAAACCCGACATATGTGGTCATGCGTCAGGGTGGACTTTGCGGGGAGTCCTATATTTACCAGGTAAGTGACCAGATGTCTTTCCCAATGTATAATAATTTCTGGGGAAGGAATTTTAAAAGTCAGGCCATACCATTCAAAATAGGAAACTGGCTCTTCTTGCTTTGGAGGAAATTTATGTTTAATTCGAGATAAGCCATCTGTGCAATAAGAAATACATATCCTACAGATGGTTAGAATTACAGGACACATAATATTGTTAATAATAGCATCGTTTTCAGATGTATTGTATGAGAAGTTTATGTATGTATGTTCATTGGTTCTGTTAGGGTGGCATTCTATACTTATACAACACAATTCAATTCCAACTCTGATACAGTTCTAGACACATAGTAGGGTATCAAGAAGTCTGGATGGAAGGAGAGAGGAGGAGGGACAGGGAGAGAGGAAAGAAAGAAGAAAAGATCAAGGAAAAAGTAAAGGAAGGAAGGAAAACAGGAAGGGAAGGAGGAAGGGAGGAAGGGAGGGAGGAGAGGACAAATGAACTTTAGGGGTATCTGTTGTAGAGTATCTGTTATATGTATTCACTGAAATTAAATATAATAACGCATGCACTGAGCAAATTTGAGACCGACTGTGATTTGACTGAAGGAAGGAAGTAGAAGCGGATTTTATTTTGTACCCTGGTTTTCTCCTCCCTCACAGTGCAGCTCGGTATCTATGTACACAGCCAGTGCCATGGGGCCCAAAGCGGGCAGAGGCGAGCTTGCAGATCCAGGCCCGTCCTTCCAGGATGGACTCAGACAGGAACCAGGGGTCATCATGCGCCACCACTGAGGCTGCAGTGACCCGAACTCATTTTGAAAAGATGCGCCAGTTCCTTCCTCACACTGTGGCTGATTCAGGGTGTGAGTGGTTATTTTGATTAGTTTCATATCATCTTTTGCCTAGTTTTGTATTAATCTTGTGTGGTGTGCTGGAGCCAACTGGGATGGTCACTTGTAAAATTTTATGGAAATCTGCGAGCCAGTTATTGAACATAAGAATTATGACAAATGCTGTTAAAAATAAACTTCAATTGAACAAATTGTATTAAAAACAAGGTAATAAATATTCAAACTCATTACCACCAATTACTTTATTGCATTTTACTAAGATCTATGCCCTGAGGTTATTTACTTCTATTGTGTCTGTATAGAGAAAAAAACGGTAAACTAGGATTTTACTGAGTTTATCTTCCCCACTCCGTGTTCAGCGATGTCACATGGGTGGCTTGACATTGGCCATGGCAGCAATATTTACTCTGTAGAAATAGGCAAACGCTACATGCAATTCAGGAATTTAGTCTGCGGGGTCCAGAGAGGAGAATGGTGGTTAAATTTTCACCAGCACACCACTGAATAGACATCTTGTTTCTCATTGGGCCTATGTCTCTTTCTCCCTGCCTTCTGAAACTGGGAGCTGCTTTTTCAGGTAACCACTCTTCCGCTCCTTTATGCAGTTTTAGTGAGGCTTCCAATTACACCGCCTCATTTCTGCATCACAGATATAAGAACATGACCCAAGTTTGGCCAATCAACATTACCCTTCCCCCTGGCCATAACGATAAACCCAAGCTGAACATGTGAC
>PVKM010044212.1:0-12302 GCA_004027735.1 Carollia perspicillata | reverse complement strand
TCTGATCCTACTCTGTGAGCCCCCAGAACCACACACATCCTACACTCACACCCATCAAACTTACACTTCAGGGCAGTCCTTTTCCTCCATCTTCAACTCACTCATTCATTCACTCCTGAGGCGAGTCATCATTGAGCATCTACTGTGGGCCAAGCGCTGTGCTGTGAGCCGGGGATATGGCGGTGAACAACACAGAAACGTCTGGCCTTTCTGGAGCCTACCTTTGTGAGCACGGTGGTAGGATAGCACACGACAGGCAAAGTATGCGGTGTCTCCCCTGGTGATACAAACGGGGCTAGAAACTGCGTGCTGTGGCGGGGGCAACTTTATTTCAAATGGAGTTGTCAGAGGAGGCCGCACAGAGAAGATGACATTGAAAAGGGACGTGAAGAAGGTCAGAGAGTGAGCTCTGTCTATTTCTGGGCGAAGAGCCCCCCACATGGGGGGCAGGGGGAAGGCAAATTCCCTAGCAGTAGCGTGCCTGGCCTACTACTATGTTGAGAACAGGGAGCACGGGTAGCAATAGTCATTCTTCGATTTGACTCATTCACTTCGCAGTATTTATGAAACACCTGCTATTTGCCAGCATTATACTCGGCACTGGGCACACCGAGATACAGAGGTCACTACTCTCAAGGAGCTGACAATCTAGAAAGGGAGACAGACAAACTAAACGCCCAACACGGCATCTGAAAACGTGGGGAAGGGTGTGAGCGGTGTCTCAGCAAGCAAGCTGCTCAGCCGGGCTGACAATGTCTGTTCTCTGTCCATCTGTTGATGGATCTGAGAGACCAGGGTTGTGTTTTGTGCTTGAAAGAGAATCTGTTCATATCCTCAAACATTACAGGATCACAATTTCTATTAAATGCAAATTTTATTAGGACCCTTAAAAGCAAAAGTACTGGGTAAACTGCATAATATAATCACCATATGACTACCACTTTGAATTTGTGTTGCAGATACTTCTAACTACTTAATTATTTATTTTTAAAATATATTCCAATATTTTAATTATGTTCAGTTAAGTGTACTTGAATATTTGTGGCACTCTGCATTATTTATGTTAGCGAGAAAGCAGCCTAAATCAACTGGCTCTGGCGTTCCGTAATTTGTGCGCACACATCTCTAAAATAGATTTATACACGGCTATCAAATGCTTCCCCTAGATATGCTATGATTTTAAATTTTTATCTGAATTTGATTTTAATGTACCACAAAAATAAAATTTATTGTTTTTTTATACTAATAGGTGTCTTATCTGGTTATTCATATTTGATATTTGCGGAATACTAACTAGAACTGCACATTCTTCAATTAAATACAAATGTGTTTCGCATCACCCATCCTAGCCCCCAGCCCACGCCACCCCTGCCAAATTCCTGGAAATATTCTAGATTTGAATGAATCAAATTCTCTAACAGCTCAAGGGTAAAGAGTGAGGGAGACTGTATCAACTTAGAACAACGCCATTACAAACAGGGAGAGGGGAGAAATTACAGACCCCAAGGGACTTCACTATCCTGTAGCAAGGAGAATAGCATATTATTGCTTAAAGGAAGAATCTAGATGGAAAAGCTTACACAGATGCAGGCTCTGCTATAACTGGCCTCAAAAATAATGAGAGCTGCTCTGTTCGTTGGTATCTGTCCAATGCCTTCCCTAGTTTCTAAATTCACTTAAGAGTCATTTCTGTATAGAGGATAAAAAATATTGAAGTTACAGTATTTCAATAACCCTCTTTATGTCATACAAATCCAATGGACAGACGCCCACTAAAGGGATTACAGCTTGAATACTTAATCCCAATTTGGATGTTTTTAAACAAGGCGAACCTGGTCTTAAATGCAATGTGCACAATTTAGCTAAGTATAAAATATTAATGCACAAACATGACTATAAATATAGCCAGAGAATCTGGCAGGTGGAAGCC
Source organism: Carollia perspicillata (assembly GCA_004027735.1). Classification (NCBI taxonomy): domain Eukaryota; kingdom Metazoa; phylum Chordata; class Mammalia; order Chiroptera; family Phyllostomidae; genus Carollia; species Carollia perspicillata. The sequence continues at coordinate 10,372 of PVKM010044212.1, read as the reverse complement.
ACCCAACAGTCGTCTCTGCACATTACTCTCCCAAATCAAAGGCTGGGTGGATAATGAACGCGCCCATTTCCAGGTGGAAAGTACAGGTGACTCATGACAGACTGTCTCAAAGCCTGAGCTGGGAGAGCTGCTTAGAATGACATTCACTTCAAAAACTAGGTTAGCAGTTTTATTCAGACAGGGTTTGGCCTCCCAACCCCTCTTGCTTTCCTTGATATCGCCCTCTCTCCTTCTCTCTATCTCTCTGAAAAGGGACCATGTATTCTCACTGCTCAAGTATGTGGTTTATGCCCAGGACAACACAGAACAGTGTTGCAAGCACGGGCTCAGAGCCAGATTGCCTGGGGTCAAATATCCCCCTGCCTTGACTTTTGTTAGCTGAGCCGCCTTATGGAAAAATTGCTTAATTCTTCTGTGCCTCAGTTTTCTCACATGTTCATTTAACACACAGGAGCCATAATTGGACCCATGCTGGAAGTTAGTTTGAGAATTAAAATGCAGTGAGAGCAATGCCTGGCCCACGAGGAAAAGGTTTAGCTGTTATTATTGAGGTTATGCTTCTAGGTCTGCTCTGTATGACGGTGGTTTGGGGGGTCATCAACCCTCTCCAGGTGGACGCTATAGTCTACTCTCATCTCCCTCATTTTCCTTGCCCTCCACTTTCCTCTTCAATCACTGTTCAAAGTAAGTGACCTCAGTAAACATTCATTGGGCCAGTAAATTCCCTGGCTAATAACCTCCTAATGCAAAACCATCACCATATCCTCACGAGATGACATGTGGATGAATGAAATGCTCTTGGCCACTGCTAGCACCAGCCTTTTGGGTAAATACGATCTTACTGGATAAAATACCAAAAAAAAGAAAAGAAAAGAAAAGAAATTGAAGAAAAGAGACAGAAGAAAGGAAGGAAGGGAGAGAGGGAGGAAGCTGGATGGGAGGGAGCAGGGGAAAGAAGGGAGAGGGACGGAATACTCCCTCCTGTCCTTGGGGATGACAGCAACAATAAAAGGCGGGGGTTCAAATAACGTACAATCCTTTCTGTAACTCACAATCAAGACCTATTTGCATTTAATGCTGAATATAGCAATAAGATGATAAATTTCACATTTTAAAAAGTCTTGTTGTAAGAACTTCACAATAATAAATACTTCTATTCTCTTCCATAAGTGGAAGTAAAATCCTCTCAAGAACCATAAATGCCAGTTAAGTAACCCCCAAGGGTTTTGTTCTTTTGCTCTGGAAACTTCAGTAATTTCATCAAAAATTGGACCTATTAAAATATCACAGTTTTAGCCTAACCAAAGTAACACCCATTCCTCCCACCTTGAGCTCCTCATCTAACCCTGACAGTGGCCTGTGCCAGCTTGGAAAGGCGGTGTGTCTGAATCTCGCCTCTCCTCCTTGCGATGAGAGAACTGCCCCCCGTTGCCCCCCGGAAGCCAGGACTGCTAAGATTTCACCCCAACTCAGTGCTTCCCTGACTCTTTGACAAGTCTCCTGAATTATAAAATAGAAATAAGCCCTGCTTGGTAGGCGGTTGCATTTTTTAAAATTTAATAAAGCACTTTTACGCACATTCTCTCATTCATTCTTTGCTACCCTTTGGGGATAAGTGGTATTGTTTCCCATTTAAAAGTTAGGAAATAGAGACTAAAAACAGCTGAGGAAATGGTCCAAAATAATTCCTGCCAATTGTTAGAAAAGTCAGGACTCAAGTTTTGTATGCATCCCTCCCACGTTTCCCATTCCTACTGCCACTGTCACTGTTCCAATCCTCATTCACTTCATCATTCACTTATGTACTTGTTTAACAAATACTTCTTGAGTGCCAGGCACTGAGGTATACACTGAAAATACAATGGTGAGAAAAAAAGATATATTCTTTCCTCATGGACTTCACGGTCCAGTAAGGGAGGCAGATATTAATGAGATAATCATAGAAAAAAAATTTGGTTGAAACCATGGTAATGAGATACATGTAAGACTCTGAAGACACTAATAACAGGGTTTGGCTTAAATTAAAGAAATCAGGGAACACTTCCCTCAGAAAATGACTATTAGTGAGTCCCCAAGGATGGAGGATGGTAAGAAGAGTCTGCCAGACAGAATTAAAGACATATGCAAAGGCCCTGAGGTGGGAGGAAGCGTCACACATTCAAAGACTCAGAGAAGACATCTGCAGGAGTGTAGACCAAAACCAGGCCACATAAGGTCACAACAGCCTGTTTGCCTTTATCTTAAGAGTGATGAGAAGCAGAAGGGTGACATAGTCAGGTTTTAATTTCAAAATGATCATTCCAGCTGCAGTGTCTGAAAGGTGGATGGGGCAGGGCAAGTAGATAGAAATGAACTGGTTAGGAAGCTATCACAGCATCCAGGTGAGAGACGACCAGCTAAGCTAGAGTGGTTAGTAGAGATGGAGAGAAATTGGTGCATCTTAGAGGTGTATGATGGGCTGGGCCAACAGGGTCTAATGGTGGATTAGACGTAGGATTATTCTGACAGGCTCCCAACTGTTTGTCCTACAACCACCCTTTCCAGTCTGCGGGCCATTTCATGTGCCACTGCAGAACAACCCATCCTTATCCCCAAAGGGTAGCAAAGAATGAATGAGAGAATGTACACAAAGGTGCTTCATAAAACAGAAGTTTCCTCTGAAACTTTGCTTCCCTGTGACCTGTTATTCTCCCTGGCTGGAGATGAGTGGTCCAGAGGTGGACAGTTGACCTCAGCTGAGCCAATCAGACTCTCTACTGGGTATTTGGAGTTGGAACCAAGGGAATGTTTATCAAACTCTGTAAGTGTCTGGACATATAACAATTTCTTCATGTGATCTGAGAAAGAGAGAAGCCCATTGGGGGTGGATGAAGGGAGGGAAAGGGAGAGAGTAGGGGAAGAAGAAGGAAGAGGAAGAAGAGAGACAGCAGATGAATAAATAAGAGCAGAATTGAGAAGTGAAGGGATCCCTGTTTCTTTTAAGTTTCCAGTTCCAGTTTGATTCTAGAGTCTGGCCGCATTCCTGCCTCTGAGTTCCATGAGACACCCTGGAACTCTTACAGCAAATTCTCCCCTTTTTGCCTAATCAAGTTCAAGTTTGTTTCTGTTGCTTGCAATTAAAGAGCTCTATCCAAAACACTCCTTAAAACAATCAAATGCAGCCTGGTCTAGAAGGCCATGCATTCATTTATTCCACAATCATTTGCCAAACCAGGCACTGAAAACATAGACATGAATTAGTCACACTATTTGATTCCCAAAAGCTCATGTTTCATTGAGAAGACAGAGAAGCAAATCTGAGAAATATAAACAATATAAGTAAATGCAGTGTAGGTAGTAGATTCAATGATGAAGTGTGTTGTGAACAGTAAGGTTATAAAGAAAGAGGTAGTAAAGTTGACCTGGGGAAATCAGGGCAGGATGCTCAAAGAAGGTAATGCTGGCAAAAAATCTTGAAACATGGCTAGTGTGGACAAGGGGAGAAGGCTTATCCTACAGAAGGAAAAGCACACACAAACGTGAGAGGGGTGAAACCACCTGGTGTGGGGGTGGGGAATTATAACAGGTTCCACGTGCTGAAACTCCTGGTCAAAGGAGAGGACCAGGAGATGAAAAGCGGAGACCTCTGATGAAGGTTAGGCTCAGGGCTCTTATTTCTGAAGAGAAAGAGCTTAAGGCCTTGTTGCCTGCTCTTAGCCCTCTCACCTTCCTGAGGACCAGGAGATGGCGCTTGCCTCACTTTCCAGGTAAGGAGAATGAGGCACCTGGCAGCACTGCAGGACTTTTTCCTGAGCTCATCTAGGAGATTCAGGCTTGGAGCTCCAAAGTGCAGTGGCATCTGTCTGTTCTTGCTCACAGTCCCAGAAAGCTTCCAAAGAGGATGTACATGCACAAGTCACCCCAAAACTCTAGAGTCTGGGAGAGAACACTGGGTTTCTTGAATATAGACACAGAATCACTTAAAACTACATCAGGATATATCTCAACAGGACAGTCCTTTTCAACATTTCGATAAATGCCTTTTCAGTTACGTCTGAAGACTAATGGAAAAGGAAAATAGGTAAATACTTTGGTAGAAACATTAAATATGATGAAGAGAACCCCAAAATATCATGGATCTGAAGCTCAGTGAGAAAGGAGCAAAGGAGAAATTCAAAGACAGGAAAAGACAATAATGAAAGCAAAGGGAAAAAACAAGGCAGGGATGCGTATATTTGTTTAGGGGAGCAAATAGTGAATTCTGAAGGAAAAGTTATTCTAGGATTAAATGAGATAGAATCAGATACCCAAAGCAAGATGTAAAAATAAAACTTTCTCACTTTAACTTTCCACTCAAAAGGTTTAGTGGGAAGGAAAAAAATATTTTCAGAGGGAAAACAGAGCAGGCGGGACTAAGAGTTTCCATTCTGAACTATCCCAAAACAATTATTGATAATTGCCTGACCTGGATCAAATTATTTCATCCTAGAGAACCAGATGGTCCAAGCTAGTCTTCTATTTGGAGGATTTAGTAAAGTTCAAACAAACTTTGCCACCACACAAAAGTGTAACAAAGTCCCAAGGAGTGACTGGTACTCTCTCTGAGGCTGCCACAGAAGCTCTAATCCAACGCCTCTGGCAGGCAGGCCTCGTCGCCTGGCCTGCTGTCTTTTTATGTTGGATCTTGATTGCAAAATGACTCCAGAGCTGTTGGAAGACTTATTAGCCCTCTCTCATTAGAACTGGGCAAGAGAAGCATCTCTCTGAGCCCACTCAAGCACTAGGTCAACTAAATCCAACTTTAGAGGGGTGTTCTTCCCTGAAGAATGCCAGTACAGTTCCCCCACCTGACCCAGCTGAGCGATTCCTCCCTCGTAAAGGCCTTCTCCAACTTTAATGAGCCTGTGAACCCAATGAGGATCTTGTTGAAATACAGATCTGGTCATTAGGCCAGGGGTGGGGCCTGCAACTCTGCATTTCTAACAAGGGCCTCCACGATCTTGATGCTGAGGACCAGACTTTGCATACAGAGATCTTAGAGGGTCCTCAAAGGCCAGCATCTGAGCGATCATGTAAGAAACTTAAAACACACATTAGGTCGACAGGAGGGTCCAAAGCAGAAATGACCATAAGATACAGAAACTCTTGTAAAGCTTTCATATCGTCTACTACAATATCCCCAGAAGAGTGGCTTTCACAACGTGCCAGCTGGAGGTTGAGATAATCACAGGACTTCAGACATGGACTTTATTGCCAGGATAGATAATCATGCCAAAAAGAGGAAGACAGCCAGAAGGCATTCAAATCTCTGGGCAAATATGACTTGCAATTTATTATCATGTGAAATGCATAAGTGGTAGCAGCATTGTGATTTTTTTTCAGGATATAGAACAATTGATAAAATCACCGTTGAGCTATCTCCTGCCAGTGTCCCCTCCTGCTGCACCCCCATCCTTTGCAGACCTGGAGGGCTGTACTCATCTTCACTATCAAGGGGGGTCATATGTGATTACACAAGTTAGATAAAAAGATTGCAAAAGAAGCATGACAGGGTGACGGACCCTTTGCACCACAAGAATAACGTTTGGGACAACGGACAAATACGATCCCAGAGGCAGGGTCGTATCTGATGTCCCTCCGTTCCTATTTAGAAAAGGAGAGGTCACAGAAATGGTAACGGAGAAGCCGACTCCAGGGAATGGGCGGGATCCTGAGGCCCAGATTCTGTTGCTTTCCGGTTGATCCTTCCTACCCTTCAGCATCCTGGACAGCCGCCCACCCCCCTTGCCAGGAACAGCGTCTCCGTTCATATCATTAAGAGGCTTGGCTGTCTTCAGGCAATCACTCAGATTTTTTTTCCACCTTATTACCAATCTGACTTTCTTAGCAAAGGTCATGAAATGGACAGGGGACGTCTCATCTTCCTTCTAATCCACTATTTGAAACATTTCAATTAAGCTTCAGATCAGGCCCCAGAACTGAGGCGGTTTTAACGAGAGGAAGTAATGACCTTCTGTTGCAGGTGGTTTCTGGCACACCATCAGTTTTAATTCTTCTTGATCTTTCTGCACCCTTTGATAGGCGGGATCAAGGGTTCTCTTTATATGCTTCAAGCACATTGGAGGACTTTTAGGGACTCCACTGACACAGTTTTCATCCCTGCAGCCTCGGCCAAGCTGGTTGTCACCTGCACGTTCTCCACGCTGTTCATTTACCAAAGATTAAAAGACAGCTGAAAAGACAGGGCCCCTGTGCTAAACTGTGAGTGTCTGCATGTGTTCCCAAAGCAAGTGAACATCAGGAGGACTCCTCTGAGACACTGGGATAACCCCTTTGATGCACGCTCCCCGGGAAGAAGGAAGCCTCTCGGAAGACGCGAGAGCAGCAGTGCGGGCATGGTTGGTTTAATGGGGCACCCACTGGGGGTTCGTGTGTGTGCACGTGCATGTGTGTCTGGAACTGAGACTTTTGAAAGTTGCCCTGGTTTCATACTGGAGGGTCCTAGCTCTTGTGAAATTTCATTTCTTTAACAGAGACATGGATATTTTAAGGAAAGTAAGCTTTTTGAAAAGGATTTATCACATTTCTCATACTGGATAAAGGGCAGGAAGGACAGATAAAATACCTCCTTTCTTTTCCAGTTTTGAAGCATTTTATTCATTTCACTTATTTTTTTTAACAGTTCTTGTACCCTACTGTGTCTGAGGCATATCATTGGGCTGTCATGGGGAGGAAGCAATGAATAGGACAAATGAGCTCTGCCTTTAGGAGTTTACAGTCAATTCTGAGACTAATATTTAAAATAACTATGCAAATAGTTGTTTAAAATGAATCATGAATGCATCGTGCAGGAGAGGTGCAGGTTCCTATGAGAGCGTGTGTGGAAAGAACCAGCCTGGTCTGAACAGTCACATTTGGTGCATGTTTCTGCGGGAAGGGCAAGATTGTCACTGGCACCATGGTGGTGCAGCAGGCCTTGGGAGAAAAGTGAAGGCATCTTGGCTAAGACAAGGCTATTTAGCAGGTTGTGGTGGGTGAGGATGTCAGCAACATACAGCCTACTGAAACTTTCACATTTATTCCAAGAAATCACATTTGAATATCCATGCATTAAAAAAGAAAACACAACTCCCAGCCAAGATGGAGGTGTAGGTAGATACGCTCAGCTTCCTCACACAACCAAAAGAAGGATAACAACCAATTTAAAGACAAAAAAACAACTGCCAGAAAATAAAACTGTATGGAAGTCTGACAACCAAGGAGTTAAAGAACAAACAGTCATCCAGACTAAGCCACAATGCAGCAAAGTGGGTTGCCCTGCCCTGGGGGATACCTAAGGCTCCACCCCTTACAATGTAACAGGTGGGCCAAGACAAAGAAATATGGCCCAAATCAAAGAACACATCAAAACTCCAGGAAAAAAAACTAAGTAATGAGGAGAGAGCCAACCTACCAGATGCAGAGTTCAAAACATTGGTGGTCAGGATGCTCAGAGAAATATTGAGTGTGGCTGTAAAATAAAGGAAGAAGTGAGGGCCACACAAAGTGAAATAAAGAAAAATATACAGGGAACCAACAGTGAAGGGAAGGAAACCAGAACTCAAATCAATGATTTGGAACCAAAGGAAGAACTAAGCATTCAACCAGTACAGAATGAAGAAATAAGAATTCAAAAAATGAGGAGAGGCTTAGGAACCTCTGGGACAAATTTAAATGTTCCAGCATCCAAATCATAGTGGTGCCAGAAGAAGAAGAGGAAGAGCAAAAAATTGAAAACTTATTTGAAAAAATAATGAAAGAAAACTTCCCCAATCTGGCAAAGGAACTAGACATACAAGTCCAGGAAGCTCAGAGATTCCCAAACAAGTTGGACCCAAAGAGGAATACACCAAGATACATCATAATTAAATTGCCAAAGATTAAAGATAAGGAGAGAATCCTAAAAACAGCAAGAGAAAAGGAGACAGTTACCTACAAAGGAGTGCCCATAAGACTATCAGCTGATTTCTCAAAAGAAAACTTGCAGTCAAGAAAAGGCTACAAAGAAGTATTCAAAGTCATGAAAAGCAAGGACCCACATCCAAGATTACTCTCTCCAACAAAGCTTTCATTTAGAATGGGAAAGCAAATAAAGTACTTTCCAGATAAGGTCAAGTTAAAGGAATTCGTCATCACCAAGCCCTTATTATATGAAATGTTAAAGGGACTTATCTAAGAAAAGATCAAAACAATGAATAGTAAAATGACAACAAACTCACAACTATCAAAAACTGAGCCTAAAAACAAAAACAAAAACAAACTAAACAAGCAACTAGAACAGGAACAGAATTATAGAAACGGAGACCCCATGAGGGTTATCAGCAGGGAAGGGGTAGGGTGAGAATGGGGGAAAAGGTACAGAGAATAAGTAGCATAAATGGTACGTGCAAAATAGACAGGGGGAGGGTAAGACTAGTGTGGGAAATGGAGAAGCCAAAGCACTTGTATGTAGGCCCCATGGGAAGGGGGAGGAATGCTGGAGGGAATGGGGTGGGGTACCAGGCAGAGGGGGATGAAGGGGGAAAATGGGACAACTGTAACAGCATAATCAATAAAATATACCTAAAACAAGACAGCACTATTGAGATACGATGGAGACATAAAAAGCTATACATATTCAATGTATACACTGAACTTGATGTAGTTAGAGACAGAACTACACCTATAAAACCATCACTACCATCAAGGCCGTAGACATACCCACCAGGGCCCAAAGTTTCCTCTCATTCCCTTTTAGTAGCAGCAGCAACAGCAGCAGCAGTAGTAGTAGTAGTAGTAGTAGTAGTGGTGGTGGTAATGCTTATATCACAAGAATCCTTAAGATAGTAAGATCTACCCTTAGCAAATTTCAAGTAGACAATGCAATATTGGGCTATGGGCACTATGCTGCATGGTAGGTCTCCAAAATTTGTGTTGCGTAACTGAAACTTTGTACCCTTTGACCATCACCTCTTCGTTTTCTCCTCCCTCAGTCCCTAGTAACAACATCCTATTCTCTGCCTCTGTGAGTTTGACTATTTCGGATTTCCCAGGTAAGTGAGATCATATGCAGTTCTGTGCCCTGGGAGGTAGAATAGCTTAGTGGCTAAATGCTCAGACTCCAGAGCCGGGGTACCGGGTGCGATATTTACGTCGATCACTCACTAACTACAATCTTGTGCAAGTTACCTTGCCTCTGTGTGCCTCCATTCTCCCAACTGTAACAATGGGACTAAGAGGAATACAGACCTCATGAGTTTTATCTGAGGAGTAGATGAATTAACAAGCATGAAGAGCTTCCAGCTGTGTATAGCAGTGTTGGCTGTCGCTATGCAAGGGGAGCCAGAACGGGTCTCCCTCAAAGTCGCATCTCCTGCCTCCCTTACCAGCAGTGCCAGACTTGGTCTGCACTGTGCGCACAGCTTTGCTGACATGGCCCCCTTTCCCTGGCCGGGGGCATGTCCTCCCACAAATCCGCCGCCTGCTTTCAGCATGTTCCATGCCCTACGACGAGGACTGTCCTCCGGCCAGGACACTGGGAATGGATCATTTGAAAGAAATGGCTCCTGGTGCCTTTTCATTCCTTAAGCTGTTCTCACTTGCGACCAGACGGTTTATCAGGAAGGGTATCAGCAAATACTGTGTGCTTTACTGCCATTAGACGGCACTGGCATTGAATTGAAAAAGCCTTAAGAATGGCCATCAATCATTTGATATACGTAGGCAGTGATCTATATTGATATGGCTCCAGCTACCATCTGAAATGGTTTGTCTTTCATTTTACCCTTTATATGAGGGTTATTACAGTGCACACCACTTACAACAGACATGGTTATTATGGACAATTGGTTATAGTGGACAAAAACTGATTTCCCAAACCAAACATATTAAATCCAATACATTTTTCATAGGTTATAACCGACAGAAACCTTGGTTTCGGCTGACATTTTCCAGGGACTTTAATTACATTACTATAGGACTCCAAAGAGGGAAAGGAAGGATGGCAGGTATCAAAATGAGGCCAGGGAACACCAGAGGTTTCATTTCTGACAAAATAATTATCCAAGGATGGGAAACTATTTTGGACTTAACCCCCAGAGTGTCCCTGCTCCGGTGGCCAGGTGTCTATTAGCAGTTCCTCTGCACACCCTACCCTAGCCGTGGGCCTCCAGATGCTGGTGGCAGATGAAAGTCAAAAAAATGCCCAGCCCATCTAACACAGGCTTCCTTCCAGAAAACCACTGAGCACAGCTGGTCATGACTTGTCCATGGAGGTCACTGAACCAAAGAGCACTTTTTCTCTTAGTATACTCAGGCCAAGAGGCACCCTTAAAGGGATATGAAGGGATTGAAAAGGGACAGAAGGACAGACCTA
>PVKM010044211.1:0-12304 GCA_004027735.1 Carollia perspicillata | reverse complement strand
AGAGATGGTTAGTTCTGAGGGGACGTAGCTGGATCACTCCTACGGATGCCTCTGGGGTCCCAGTCACGGCCTCTCAGTCCTTGTGGGGAAGGACCCTGGCTCCTCCCAGGCTGCCTTTGGCAAAGCAACTCCCTGCCACGCGGTGTTCAGGTAACTGAGCTCCCAGAGAGGGGCTGGGGAAGGCCAGCTGAGGCCTGAGACAAACTCAGGGACTTTGAAGGGCAAAGGTGTTCGGGTCCACCATTCCTCCTAGGCTGCCCCCAGCACTGAGGGGGGATGACAATCGGGATCCCTCCCCTGCTGCAGAGTGAGGGCCTTGAGCTGGGGGAACTCTGGGTTCTGACAGCAGGGTCCCCCCAGCCTCTGGACTGGATGAGTAGAGCCCAGGGCTGGGCAAGGGCTGGCTGTCGACGGAGCAGCCGATGCGCCAGCACATGGGGCCCCCTGGGCACAGCCACGTCTGGGGTGCTGTGATGCTGCATGTGCGGTCTGTTACTCCTCCGTTTCTGTCTGGGGTGGTGCAGGTAGCTGCTGCTGCTGCTGCGTGCATGTGTGTGTGTGTGCGTGTGTTCTGTGTTTATTCAACACACCGAGCTTCTGCTCTGAGCAGATGCGTCAATGAGCCACACCAACAAGACCCCTGCTCTTTGGAGATTGATGTCTGAGTTGGGGAGGGTGTTCAGAACACACATGAGGAAAAATAACCGTCTCAGAGACTGGTGAGCGCCATGAAGAAGGTGAAACAGGATAATGTGATCCAGAGTACGCTTGTCTGGCTGATTTAGATAAGAGGGTCAGGGGAGGTCTTAGAGGACGTCCCAGACAAACTTGAATTTGACCAGGAGCCAGGCAGGCCATGGCCCAGGAACAGAGAGAACAGCAAGTACAGAGGCTCTGCTAGTCAGCTTGGACCACCACCCTGACGACACACAGTGGGCAGTGCGCACAGCAGAAGTTCTGGAGGCTGGAAGGCCAAGGCCAAGGCCAAGTGGCCAGTGGGGTGGGTTTCTCCTGAGGCTGCCCTGGTATGCAGACAGCCCCTGCGTCCTCACATGGCCTTTTCTCCGTGAGCATGCACACTCCTCGTGTGTCTCCACTTCTTGCAAGGACACCAGTGCTCTTGGATGGGGGCCCATCCTCATGACCTCATTCAGCCTTAGTGACCTCTTTGAAGGCCCCGTCTCTGCGTACTGACACACGAGGGACTAGGGCTTCAATCCATGCATTCTGGAGGGCACAACTGAGCCTGTCTCAGATCCCAAGTAGGAATGGTTAAGGAGGAGAGGAAGGGAGGCAGGGTTTGCAGTGGGGGTGAGGTCGGGGCTGTGTCCTCAGGGCAGTTGGAAAGCCACAGGGGCCGTGTGCTTCTGTGGGTCTCGTGGCTCCTGGCTGAGGGCTCGTGGGTGGGTGTGCGTCTCTGTAGGACAAGGAGAAGGGGAGTCCCCCCATGCAGGCTGGGAAGCTGGGAGGTGCCTGCGTTTCTCTCCCTGCCTGAGCTTTCCCTTCTTCTGTTCTTTCTGAGAATTAAAGGCTGGTGGGTGTCTCACCACTACGTGTCCACGTTCCTGTCTGGAGTGATGCTGACTTGGTGAGTGTGTCCTCTCCACCCCCCAGCCTCCGCTAGCCCTCCCCAGGTGGTGGTGAATGGGGACTGGTGGTGAGCGAGGGGGCCCAGATAGCCTTCGAAGTCCTTGACCTGGGCTGACTTTGGGGCCAAGAAGGAAAGTGGGAGCTTACAGCTGGGCCGTGGGGAGTTTTCCTGGGAATGTACCCTCTGCCCGCTGGCTGGGGCAGAGGTGACAGGGAGCCAGGCTGGACGCAACAGCACAGGGGTGGGGCTGTGGCACCAGAGTCTAGCGGGGAGTGGGGAGGGGAACCCATGGGAACTTAGGCTTCAAAACTCCGTGGGCTGCCCTGGTTCTGGAAGGGACTTACAGCAAAGAGGGAAGTGCCTGGGTCCAGCCCCAGGGGCACTGGTGGTAAAGAAGGGTAGAAATCGGGGACTCGGGCTTCCTCATGAAACCTTTTCTTCCCACTCAGTTGGAACAGGACAGCACACCTCACCTTGGCTTTCCCCTCCTTCTCTGCAGGCCTAACGGACTGATTTATCAGAAGTTCCGAAATCAGTTTCTAGCATTTTCCATTTTTCAGAGTGAGTGACTCTTGCCTACATTCAGGGGAGGGGGCGCTTGGTTCTCGAAGAGGCCACGTCCCTGCTGGGGGGGACATGCCTTTCCTGGAAGAGAGAGGTGACTGGGGAAGGTCCCTGGCCAGCCTGGGGCAGGGGCGGGCCAGGAATCCAGACGAGAGCTGTCTGCCCCCCACCATCCACTCCCCGCCCGGCCCCAGCCTCCTCGCTGCCTTCCTTCCTGGGGCCAGGCCAGACCAACCCGATCTCTGGGAGCCCAGGGATGTTGGGGGTACTAACTTTGTTTTCCTCAAAGTGGAAACATGCTCACTTACAAATGGCTCCGGATTTACAGACAAGGGCCAGGGCCCAGGGGTCAGGGTTGCTTCTAGGAGTCGGCACGGGTGGTGGGAGACAGGCAGAGTTTTATTTTTTAGCCTATACCTGTGTGTTTTCTTTGAATTTTATACGGTACACGTATTGACAATTCAAAAAAAATACAGCTTAATTTTTAAGTAAAATCTTGCTTACAAACAAGTGCAAATACATAAAGCCGAGAATGGAAATCATGTACAATCTTACTCTAAGGGGCGACACTGTTAGTGGGTCTCTATCCTTTAACGTGTTCATTCACAAATACGCACACGTGTGTACCGCATTGCGTGTAGTCTGCAGCTGTAGGACCCCTCCACATGTGTAGTTTTGCTTGTAACCTGGGCTTTTAACAATTACCCTGGGCATTTTTCCACGTCAGTACAAGTATCCCATTGTATGGGACCGCCTCTTGCTGCCTTGGCATTGCACGCAGCTCCCAGCGTGGTGCGCCATCCAGCAAGCATCTTTTGAGTGCCTACAGCATGCCGAGGAAAGCTCTAGAAGTTTCTAGTCTAGCTGGGGCTTCCTTGGGTCCTCAGATATCCTGAGTTCTTTTAGTATTCTGGAGGCTGGGTAAAGCGGGTGCAGACCACAGTGAGTGTGGGTGGGTTTGTGTTGGGGTGGGACAGGGCTGTACCCAGAGCGCTCCTGTGCTCCCCCTGCAGGCTGTGTCCAGTTCCTGCAGTACTATTACCAGAGGGGCTGCCTCTACCGGCTGCGGGCTCTGGGCGAGAGGAATCATCTGGACCTCACTGTGGGTGAGTAGCCAGCCTGGGGAGTGGAGGGACAAGTGCGGGCCCCGGCCTGGTCCCCCAGACCTCTCCTCTGACTCCCCACAGTGGGAGCACTTGCCAGGAAGGGCACACATAACAAGACCAGAGCTGCCAGCCCCGGCCCCGGGTTGCTTTTCATAATTCACCATGGGTTCTGCTTCAACCAAGGGCAAGACCGGCTGTGTGCTCCCAGTACTGGCTTCTCTCTTATCCTTTTCAAGTTTATTTTATAAAAATGTTTTCCTTACTGATTGACAGAGAGAGGAAGAGAGAAAGAGAGAGAGAAATAACGATTTTGTTGTTCCACTTATTTATGCATTCGTTGGCTGATTCTTGTATGTGCCCTGACTGGGGATCGAACCTGGAGTCTTGACGTATTTGGGACTGTGCTCTAACCAACTGAGCTTCCTGGCCAAGGCCTCTCTTATAATTTTTAAATGTCTATTTTTTGTCTGCACTTTCTAATATACGTGTCAGCCTAGTGTTGTTACACATATACACGTACATACATTGGGAATGCATGTGTAAGTTTTTAACTCATAGCCATAGGTGCTTAATAAGAAAAGCTTGGAGACCTTTCATCTAAATTTTCAGGAGAAACTATTTCTTTAAAAGATTTAATTTATTTATTTTTAGCGGGGAAGGAGGGAGAAAGAGAGGGAGAGAAACATCGATTGGTTGCCTCTTGTACACGCCCCAACCAGAGACCAAAGCTGCAGCCGAGACACTTGCCCTCACCGGGAGTCGGACCGGCAGCCTTTTGGTCTGTGGGATGAGGCCCCACCAACTGAGCTGCACCGGCCAGGGCAGGGGAATCTATTTTTAATAAATCTCTGCTGTCTTTTAAGATGGTCATTGTTACCGAATTGCTCTGCAGAGTGGGCCCTTCTTTGTCAAGACTCAGTTGAAACGATGCGTCCCAAAGTGCACTGTAAACGTGCACATGAAAGAAATGATTAAAAACCTGGTGCCTGGCACATCGGCATCCCGCATGTGCTGTCGGGCCCGCTCCACTCATGGCGACTGGAGCCGTTGGAGCAGTCAGGCCCGGTGACGGGTGTCTGCACGTTCTCTGGGTCATTTTCACAGTGAGAGCTCACGTCCAAGAGGAGGCGAGGGCGGTGCCACCCCCCCCCCCCACCTGTGTGTGTTTGTGCGTAGCTCATCTCAGGGTGGCCGGCACGGCTGAGCAGTGGGCGCTGGGTGGGCTGTGGGGGCCACCGAAGCCCTTCACATGGGCCCTCCGCTCTCTCCCTGCTCTCCGCAGAAGGATTCCAGTCGTGGATGTGGCGGGGGCTCACCTTCCTCTTGCCTTTCCTGTTCTGTGGCCACGTGAGTACCCCTGGAGTTTGTGGACATGCCCTGTTCTGGGCTGACCCCCGAGAACAGAAGGTCTGCAGGCCTCTCCCCCGTTCACCAGCCATCCCCAGGCTGGGCCTCGTGGGTCCTGGGGCCGTGACAGCCCCTGAGGCCTCGTGGGGCTACTCTGGCTTCAGGTGCCTCAGTGTCATCGGGGAGTTTTCAGTATCTCAGGGCAGTTGCTGTCAGAAGCGGGGGGTCCTGGCGCGTCTCCCGGAGCTCTCCCCAGAGGGTGCCCGAGGCACCGGTGGCTGAGCAGCGCCTGCCCCTCCTCCCTGCAGTTCTGGCAGCTCTACAACGCAGTCACGCTGTTCGAGCTCTCCACCCACGAGGAATGCAGAGAATGGCAGGTATGGGGCGTGTGCGCTTGCGTGTGTGTGGTGGCATTGAGCTGCGTGTGGCAGCGGGGGTCCTGGGGAAGGCTGGGCTGGCTTGGGGAAAATTCTTTCCTCAGCCATCCCCTTGGCTCTCCTCCATGGAGCCCAGACCTCTCTGCTCCTGGGAACTGGGAGCCCATGGGAGGCGATTTGGGAGGCCAGGGAGCCCCTCGTTGAGCTCCCCAGGACCCTGCCTGACCCTCTCTCTGCCTTCTGCTGGCGAGACCCTGGGGGTTGCGGGTAGCTTGTGCCAAGGGGGTGCTGCGGGCCGGGGGTGGGGTGGCACTTCAGCGAGGGGCGCTGATCACAGCTGGCACAGCCTTCCCCTCCTTCCCTTCCTGCCGTGGGCCCCGCCAGGTATTCGTGTTGGCACTCACGTTCCTGGTCCTCTTCCTGGGCAATTTCCTGACCACACTCAAAGTCGTGCACACCAAACTCCAGAAGAACAGGAGCAAGGCCAAGAAGCCATGAGCCTCAGGACTGCGCCCTGGAGCCCCGGACTCCGAGACTGTAGGGGGTTCAGTCGGCACCCCGCTGCTGACTTCCTCCCCAGCAGTGCCAGTGGCCACTGGCAGCAGTGACCTCAAGGGCCAGCAGCCTTGTGGGGAGCAGGGCCAGGACCCCGATGGGACAAGAGGAATGTGACCCCAGCCTGTCCTCGCAGTATTAGCCGCCCCACCCTCCCTATTTATGACATATTTAATGTGGGTCCTCCCTAGGACCCTCAGCCTTCCCCAGCTGTTCCTGGCCAAACTGGGTGGGCTTCCTGGGAGGAGGCTAAGCCTCAGGGAGCCCCTCTGTCCCCACTCCCGTCATTTGAGCCCCTCAGGTGGGATGTGGACATGCCTCCTGAGGGTGGATTTATGACCTCTTACGGCATCCCAGCTGGGGGCGAAAGGAAGCCCCTGGCTGTCCTGCGGCACCTCCCTCCCCAGGCTCACGCTTCTGCTGTAATAAGCTCCCACCTCCTCCCGGCCTCCATTTTTCTGTGGGCTGGTATTTAAGTGCTCTGAGAACCACTGTCTGTCTGTGCCTTGTGCTCTTTGCGCTTCCCCAGCCCCGACTGCTGGCCACCTGGGGAGAGTGGCCCTCCCTCCCTGAGGCCTGGGGTTCTTGGCCCCTGGAGCAGCTGGGGGTAGGTGGGCCTCAGGTGGGAGGGTTTTCTGAGGGTGGCCACCAGAGGGCGCCGCAGCCCCACAGCATTTGGGTGATCAGAGCGTGTTCTTTGACAGTTTGGCTCTGCTCTTGGGGGCTTCCTGACCCTCACCTCAGCCCTTCCTGAATTCTCGCAGTGAGGACTCAGGGAGTGAGCCCGAGACCCTCAGCATCGGCCGGCACAAACGGCCCCCAACCTGCACCGCCCTCCCTTCTTCACCTCAGGGTTTTAGAAAGCTTGGGGAGTCTGAGCCACCTCACTTTCAGGAGGCCACCAGGGCAGGTCTGCCAGCCACCTCTCTGGTAGACCCCCGTGTTCGCGGAGTGGGGAAGAGCCAACAGGTTCGGATGAGTTTCCTGCCTCTTACCCCACGCTTGAGCCTCAGCTGCCCTTACAGATTCTTGTGAACCA
Organism: Carollia perspicillata; assembly: GCA_004027735.1. Taxonomy (NCBI): domain Eukaryota; kingdom Metazoa; phylum Chordata; class Mammalia; order Chiroptera; family Phyllostomidae; genus Carollia; species Carollia perspicillata. The sequence continues at coordinate 5,725 of PVKM010044211.1, read as the reverse complement.
GAGTTCACAGCTGGTTTCCACAGCCATGTTTTGGCCCTCAAAGGGACTTACTTTTTCTTTTCTTAATTGGTTACATTTCTAAAATATGAAATTCCCTAGAAAAATGGGAAGACCTAGCAACATTCCCACAGGGCTGCACCGGGCTGGGCCGAGCTGCCCGCCGGGATGGTGCTGGTTTTCCAGTTGGCCGCAGAAGCGGCCGCCCCGAGTCCCCGCCTCCTCCCCTCTCCGGGCCTCCCAGCTGCCCGCTGGGTCCTCGGGTTTGCCCCAGACCAGCGACTTTTAGCCTGTTCACTTCATGGCACACATAAACTACTAAAATTCTGCTGCACACCAAAAGATACATCTTTTTCCCCCCCCAATCTTACAAAAGTTATAATTTCGCTTCATTCATACTGGACAGCTATTGTGTTGGCTTTTGTCATTTTTTTTTTTAATTTGACAGTCTAAGGGAAAAGAGGTCAGTGCCCTTGACTAAATAAATAGTCAGGTAGAGCATGTTTCAAAAACTCTGGGCCGTGCTGGCTGAAACTCACTGCCTTGGTCTGGACATCACCAACAACCGTCCCTGTGAAGGGCCAGGCGGCCCATCACAGCCGCTTCAGCCTGCAGCTGCAGGGCACGAGCGGCCCACCCATAGGTGAGTGGGCATGGCTGTCTTCCAATAAAACTTTATTTGCAAACACATAGTGGCCAGATTTGGCTCCCAGGCCATCGTTTGCTGACCTGGGTCCTGAACCCTCATTTGTCCATGAGGCCCTGAATCCAGCCAGATCCAGAGGTCCTTGGACTGAATGCCCTGTTCCATTCCCAGGGCATGGCACGGCCTCGGGGAACCTAGGTGAGGCGCAGTGGACCTCAGAGGTCTCTTTCCCTAGCAGGTGACTTCAGAAAGGCTCAGGCTTAGTGGCCACCAAAGGGGGCAGGGGCCCCCCAGGGCAGCATCCCGTCTTTGGTGGCACTGACTTCTGCACTCACCGAGGAACCAAGCGGCTCAGTCTGTCAGGCATTAGAACCACTGGGAGCACTCGTTGGAACATTCCCGGACCTTCCCAAAGGAGGTTCAGTGAGTCTGCAGCTGGGGTGGGGCAAGTCCATTCTTGAAGGAGGCCCGGTGGTCTTGCTTTGGCTGAAGTGGTGGCTGTGAAGGGCAGAGGGGGCCTGATGGCTCTTTCATGAGCTGGTGCTGCCCTTTCGCAGACAGGGACAGTCTATAGAGAGAAGTGACTTGTCCAAGATCAGGAGCTGGTGTCGCTTTTCATCTCGAGTTGGCGGCAGGGGGGTGCTGTGGGTGAGAAGACCCAGAGCAGGGGTCGACGGGTGGTCCAGGGTGTTCGTTTCGCTTTCTGAGTTCCTCCTCCCCCTGGTCATGTGTGTCTAGCTCTGGAAAGATGTCGGCCAAGCCAAAGGCTGGGACTGAAGTCGTCTGTGTGGGGCGGAACATGTGGAGTGGGGGGTTGCCAGCCTCCATGTCCGGGGCCGTCGCCTGTGTTCCCCTGATAGGCCTGGTCCCCTCATGGTCGAGAGTTCCCAGGGGAAGGAAGCTAGGAGCTGGAGGATGCGGCCGGGTCTATCTCCTGAGCCCAGGGAGCCACAGACTTGGGGCCCCTGGGGTGCTGCCAGTCCACATTCACCCACACCCAGTGTCGCCTGGTGTTTGGAGCGCAGGGTTTGAGGACCTGCTGGGTGTGCGAAGGCAGGCGCACACGGCTGGTGTAAAGAGGGCACTCCAGAGTTCTGGGGACAAATGCCAGTTCCAGGGTACAGAGGAACCGAGTCCAACACCCTCACCCGCCGGCAGGAGGGCCCCAGATGCAGAGTTTACAGTCAGAGCCCCAGCAGGGAAAGGAGAGAGTTCCAGAACATCCTAAGACTTTTGCTGCAGGTCCAGGCAGCAGGCCCTGGAGACCCCCAACCCCAAGTGCCCTCCAAGAGCTGGGGCTGGGGTGGGACCCCGCAGAGTGGACCGGAGACCAGGGCCTGGTCAGTTCGGTCCTGAAGGCGTGTGCCCAGCCCGGTGGGGTCAGAGCAGCAGGCACAGTGGGCGGTGTTTCCGCCGCTGCGCTTTCTTCAGGGCGCTGAGGGCGACCTTGGCGGCCTCTCGGAAGACGTCCTCCACGTTCTCCCGAAACTTGGCTGAGCATTCCAGGTAGAGGGCGGCTCGGATCTGTTCGCAGGCGCTCAGGCCCTGGGGGGTGGGGACGCAGACAGGGGCAAGCATCAGGTGAGGGGCCTGGAGCGTGGAGTCGGGGGCTGCTTCAGTGGCTCTCGGGGGCAGAGGCCTTGGTGCAGGGCCTCTGCCCTCCGTCCCAGGGCCAGCCTTGAGAGTGGGTGGATGGAGCAGAAGGGTCTGTGTGGCGTGGCCCTGCAGAGAGAAGCCCCTCCTGGCCTCCACCCCACCCCCTCTCCAACCTCAGGCAGAAGTGGGCTGAATTCTGAGGCCGGGGTTGGCGGTTGTGTCTGCTGGCCCCTGAGAGGAGCTAAAGGCCTGGAGACAGCCAGGGCTCCCGACACACCGCTCTCCCTTCCCGAAAGCTCCATGCAGGCAACAGGGCTTGCTCCCAGAGTAGAAAATACCTTTCTAAGGCAAGTTTACTTTCATTAATGTGTATTCCCTTTTCTTAAACTTGACTAGTTTCCCTTTGTGTCCCACTTTTTCCCCCATGCCTGGCCCAGAAGGCCACGGGGTTAGGTTTTGCCCAGGACGCTTGGGAGTCAGGGGGAGCCTACTTCCAAACCTGGGCCTGCCTGCCGCTCAGCTCCCCTCGGGTAGATGGGGCAGGAGGGTAGTTAAGGGCCCAGACTCGAGCCGTAGTGACTGGGACAGCATATACTTCAGGTTCGCTGTGTGACCCTGGGCGAGCTCCTTGTCCTCTCCAGCTCTGAACTGATCCCCTGAGAACGGGAAGCCCTAACGGTACCCGCTTTGGGATTATAAGGATAAAATAAGGTAAAGTGCTTGAGTACATGGGTCATCGGTATTTTTAAATTGTTATTCTTAGAATCCTGTTTGCTTCAGCTGTCTGCAGGCCACCGAGGCAGCCCCATGGCAGAAGCCAAAGGCCTGGGAGTCCTTTAGGCCACAGCTGTGCCGAGGGGCCTGGCTGCCTGTGGTGGGGCGGGGACAGGGAAGGGAGGGGGTGCCCCTGGCCTACCTGCAGGTAGGTGATGGGCTCTAGCTGAGCCGCCCGGAGCTTCCGCAGCTGCTCCTTGTCCTTCCTCAGGTCTGTCTTGCAGCCCACGAGCACCATGGGGGTCCCACCACAGAAATGTGTGACCTCAGGGGACCACTGTGGAGGGAGAGGCTGGGTGTCAGGGCCCGGGCTGGTTCCAGAGTCCCTGCCCCCGCCCCCTAGGCAGGCGGGCTGGGAGACAGGCCTCACCTTGATGAGGACGTTGTCGTAGCTGGTGGGGTTCATGACGTCATAGCAGACAAGCACCAGGTGGGCGTTCTGGTAGGACAGGGGCCGCAGCCGGTCATAATCTTCTTGCCCTGGAACCAGAGTGAGGCTGGGGGTCAGCGAGGCACCCCGGCCTCCTCCACCCACGTCCCTGTCTGGGCTCAGGTGGGCACGGGAGCGGGGGGTGGGGGTTCTGGACAAGTGACCTGTGTCTAGGCTTCAGTTTCCTCATGTGGGAAACAGGTAGAGCCCACCGTCCTGGACGGGAGCAAGGATCAGCTGAGATAAAACCCACGCAGGCCGTCCTCAGAGTAGGGCCTGACTGCGAGGTTGGAAAGCTGCTACAGTTATGCTGGAGAGGACTCTCCCCAGCCCCAGCCGCCCCCTCCCGGATGCTCAAGCTCCAGGTGCAGACTCTGCAGCCACCCCCTCTCCCTGCCCTGCAAGCTCAGAGGTCTCAGGTGGAGTTCATCCTGCCATTCTGGCCAATGCTAGGAAGCGGGTGGGGGAGGGGGAGGGATGGCTGGAGACCAAGCAAGTCCGCACCCACACAGCAGCTGTCACCCTGGCCACACAGCAGACACACGTGGGGAGACGTCAGCAGTCTGATGCTTGGCCCCTGCCCAGCACCAGCGGAGTCAGAGCCCAAGGCTGGGCGGGACAGCGGTGGGTTTGGTTTTTCAAAACATTTGTATATTTACAATGTCAAGCTCACAGATAAACTGCCAAAAAGAGTGCCAAGAGCGCCTTTCCTCAGATGCACTGAGTGTCTACATTTTGCCCCGCCGGGGTTGTCGATGTATAGACTCTTTGGAGCACGTGAGAGGCAAGGGCACATGGGGCTGGGCCCAGGATGCCGCCCTGGGGGTTTTTGGAGGACTTCCTGAGAACAGGGGTGGCCTCTTCCCGACCCCAGTACGAGCACCAAACTCGGGCAGGCAGCCCCGCGGCCCTGTGCTTGTCCAATCCGCTGGCCAAGTGCAGACCTTACTGGCCATCCCCCAGACCAGCGGCAGGAGCTGCGTGGAAGTCGTGCACTTGCTGTCGTACTGAGTAACTTTGAAAATCTCCCACAGCAAGCGCCAAGCGCCCTTCTGACTCCTTGGCAACCCCCCAGCACCTCTGCAGAAGGGCAAGGTGACTCCTTCCACTAGCCACAGAGGCCAGGAGTCCCCGTCTGGCCCCTCCCTCCTGCCAGGGGGTGCCCTTCACTGCCTCCCTGCCAAAGGCCTCTTCACCGTGCACACATAGGCCCCGTCCTGCTTCTGGCCCCCACTGGTGATGGGACAGTCCCCCCTCTCTCTTCCCACTGGCTCCCCTTCAAATCAGGGCCCCCCAGCAGTGTGCAGAGGGTGGCTGCCACAGTCACGGCAGAGGCTGGGCCAGGAGGGCTGTCAGTGCTGTCATTCAGCTGGGGTCCCCCCAACACCGCAGAAGGGGCGAGGGGTAGGCGGGGCTGGGCACACTTGGGCCCTCCTGCTCCCGTCGCCACGAAGCTGGAGAAATTCCTGTAAGAATGAACGACTCGGCCCAGCATGCTCTCCCTGCCCATGCCTTCCCCTCCCCCCCCAACCATGGTGCGCGTCTCTCACGACCTCTGCTGCCCGGTAGTGCAGTCTCTAGCCCCCTGGGGCTGTTCAAACTAACATGAAACATGCAGGTCCTCCATTACTCCAGCCACATTTCGAGTGACGAATTGCCACACGGGGCCCGTGGCTACTGTGACGGCGCAGGCACAGGGCTTTTCCGTCACCGCTGCAGGAAGTGCCGTCGTGCAGCGCAGCCCCTTCCGTGCCCAAGCCACCCCTCCATTCAGTTCCAAGTCGTGCGTTCCTCCTGCAAAAACACCACCATGCTCTTCTCTGCTTCTGTGCAAACGTAGCTGCCAGGCCTCTGTGGAGGGTGACTCCGTTCATGATGGTGGTGAAGCGCACGCTGTCACTCCCTGGAGAAATGTGGCCGGGGCGGACAAGGAGCTGGAAAAGGGGGCCTACTGCACCCCACATCTCCCCTCATCTCCCCTGGCTCAGGGTGAGCCCTGCCCTGTCTGTCCTCACAGACTCCTGGGTGTCCTCCTGTACTGCCTGTGTCCCTGTGACGGCAAGTGCCCTGAGGGCAGGGGCCGTGTCTGTCCTCGAGCATTAATTCCCGGGCAGTCCAGCATGACTCAGTGGGTGGGGTGTCATCCTGCCAGGGGAGGTGTCACCAGCTGGAGTCCCGGTCAGGGCCTGTGCCTGGGCCGAGGGAGCAGTCCTCAGATGAGGTGCTTATGGAGGGCACATCCATGCTTCTCTCCCTCTCTTTCTCCGTCTCTTCCCCTCTTT
>PVKM010044210.1:0-12304 GCA_004027735.1 Carollia perspicillata | reverse complement strand
TTTTCTTGATATGGTCACTCAGGAAATATGTTTTTCATCCCCCAAAAAACCATCAGGAGTGTGCAGACCCTTTTAGGCATCCATAGAATTCTGATATGGGGGAAGAGATTTCCTGGAAATCTCTCTAAAGAGTATTTACTTTTCAACAGATTTATTTCCTTATTTTATTATTAGCAACCTCGTTGTTATTATCTCATTTTTTATGTGTTAATGTCTCACCTTGTCTAAAGCACAAGTACACTTTCTTATACTTTTGTTTTTAACTCCTAAAACAGAGTCTTGCCCAAAGGGTATTTTTGTTTATATAAGGATATTACCAATATTCTTTGCCAATATTGCTAAATTTATTTTTCTGTAAATGTCACTGAGTATGAGCTCCTTTCATATATTAGTTTTTTGGTAGAATTTCTTTATAAGTTTTAAAATGCACAGTTAAAAGATAATAAGCAGTAAAAGATAACCATCCAGAAAAGCATGTATCTGAAAAGCATACACTCATTCTGGTGCAATATATTCTAACACTGAGAAACAAAGAAAAGAAGACAAGCCAAAATAAAAAGCTTTCAAATTGTAAGATAAAAAACAAATTCTAAAGTGATACTTCACAGTAATTTTACTGCCAGGCTAACAGTATTGTTTTTTCAGAAATGGAAATAAAAACTTCATTGTTTATCTATTTCACCTTGTGCAACATAATATATAACAATAAAAAGAGAATTTGAATATTCCAAACCAATGGATAACTCACCCTGCTGTTTCTATACCTCTATTTCTCTTTTGCCACCTGATATATATTGAGGAACAGGATTGAAGAAAACATATTTTCCCTAACCTAGTGAAAGATTGTAAACAAAGTAGCTAAGTCTCAAGTAAATTGAAGATGCCAGTCACCATGGGAAACACTGAGGGACCTGCTAGGACACAAAACATTCTGACTGAAGCAAACAAGGTAGCTTGCTAAAGACCAGAAAAGGGAGGGGGATGCTAAATGGAATATTCAATAGGATAAATTCTGCAATAACCTAGGTTCAATATGTAAAGTATTTTTTTGATTTGAGGACCACTAAATCAATCTTAACAAGACACCATACTATTTGACTATAGGCTAATTGCTGATCTAGAATGTGTATTTCTGCTGACCCAAAATAAAAATCACATCTACTTTTCTATGGCCATTTACCTGATGACGTGCCAATTCAGCCTCACATAGACTCAAAGAAATTCTGCAAATGGAGAAATGAACAGAATGTAAGTGACTCAGAAGACAAATGGCCATCTGGTCTTCCTTTCAGATCTGTTTCTTTACTGGATCTCTATTCCTTAGAGAAGCGAAAATAATATGGATAATTCTTCCAATCAAAGTGAAGAAAGATGCCAAATATACACAAAATAATATAAGACAACAGCAAATGCTCATATCAGATCACTTTGACATAGTTAGAAATAGAAACCTATTTCATCTAAAAATGATTTCCATCCGTAGAAACGAAATTCATCTCATGTGCAACACAGGAGTAAAGGAATGGATGGGGTACACCCACATATAAATTAAATTTGTGACGGTTTCCCAAAATCAAGTGTCAAAGGGACCTAGAAATGTTGAGGAATCCCAGAAAACTGGAAGACACAATAGAAAGTCAGAAACCACAACCTGAAGTCTGTGCAAGCTATTCTGCTGAAAAGGGAATGTGATGGAGTCAGGTACACTTTCAGTGAGAGAGAGAGACAGAGAGAGAGAGAATGAGCAAGAGAAGCCTGTGGGCATCCACCAGGCTGCCTGGGAAGGCGAGCACCGCTCTCCATTTATCCACTCCACCCTCCATGCACCAGACCGGGAGAGGGCGTGGGGGCTTGGATTTCAAAGGGGGCTGGAGGCGATCAATAAGTACAAGAACCCCTCTGGCCAGAAGATGAAAACCTCTTTTAATCATGCCACAGCACTTGATATGCTTTCCTCTTAGAAATAGACTGTTTTTAGAAAAATTTATTTGTTTCAGATTAGGAGCACCAACTGACTATTTATGGAAAAAAAATAATGTATCGCATCATCTCGGGTCACTTAGTGCAATAGGAGAGAGATAATTAGACAAAAAATTATATGTGGTTATAAAACATGTATTGATAATCCATTCTGAATACAAAAAAAGCTGATTCAACAAACATGTCAACCAGCTTTTATAGAAAATTCTGCCTTAAATTTTGTATTCAAAACACAGAACTTTGTATGGTGACAGATGGTAACTAGACTTTCTGTGGTGATCATTTCGTAATGTATATAAATATCCAATCACTATGATGTACATGTGAAACTAAGAATATTTTATGGCAATTATACTACAATTTTAAAATGTATATACACACAGAACTATAATTAAGTGTTTAAAAATAAATGGAAATGCTTTATGATCAAAGTTAAAATGCTGTATCTGAACAAAACCTGCCAAATCTGCTCATTTGTTTTGATGGAGGTCCAAAAGGCTTATCACACATAAGAATAAGAGAACCAAGCTATTAGAGAGTTTCGCATCTATTCTACATGCTAGTTTTATATCCCTCTGAACTTCCAGCCTCTCCCTGATCATGTCACACGGGATCTGTCAGTCTGCCATATCTGCACTCTCACAAGGAAGCCTCAGTGACTCAGTAGTCACATCCTAAAGTGATCACCAAGAGCATTTGCATCATTCCACTGGTTCTGTGGGGAGGGCTGGGAGGCTTCTAATGTGGGGAGGGACTTACCTGGCTCTGTGTCTGCATCCTCCCTACGCCCCAATGCCACCTCCTGCTCCCTCTACACCAAGTTTCCTCCTCTTTCCAATGTGATGCACTGCTCCGTGCCCTGGCTCAGTCATCTCACAGCTCCTACCTCCCTGCTTTATTAATCACAGTTTTCTCTCTCTCCAGAATGAATATATTCTTAGACACCTCTATTTTTCAATATACTCAACAATTGCTGAGGCTTTTCTCTATAGTTCTCATCATGCTTTTCCCATCTCAGTACCTCCTGAAATTGGAAGCATCTAAAACAGGTGGTTTTCACCTTTGCTATGAGATGCTTTTCATGGGTGTTCTGTCCTCTAATTTTCCACCATAAATGAAGTTCCCCACCTGGCAGTTGTGCTTGAAGTCTGAACTGGAAGATGTCGAGAGAACTGTGTTAGTGCAAGGGGACGGGAGAGGCTTCCTCCCAGGTTTACAGAAGACACGTCTGACCAAAGAGGGGTCTACAGACGCATGCCATGCATTTAGAATGCCTCTGCTCTGCCTGAAGAATTAATCTAGGAAATTAATTGGCTGAAAGCAAAACAACTGATGTTCAAAGTGACTAAGAGGCTATTTTGATTGAAGAACTGTACAGATTCTTTTCACAGTGTAAAGATTTCACACACAAATCTCTTTTTGTAAACCCTAATCACACTGTCTCAATCTCTAGCATCTGAACAGGACATACATTACATTCTTCCTGCAATCAGGCAAGTATTTATTAGAAGATAAACATTTAAGCTCTTTCCCTCCTCATCAATTTTATTTTCATCAAACACTACACACACACACACTCACACACTCACATGGGGTATGTTTCTCCAGAGAGTCATTTTAGTGTTAATATGAGTGTTTTCACATGAGGCAGAGGAAGGCAAAAAAGGAAGATGTTCACCTGGAAGCCTCGCTTTACATCTTGCAAGTGGTAACTTTGTAAGTCGCTTGACCCTTCCTCACACTCTCTGGATTGAAAAACAGCTCTGCAATGTATGATCAGTTTACTATCAGTCCATCTCTGCATTTCATGGCATTGATCCCTGTTTTGTTAGATATCTGGTCAAACGATTACATTTAAACTGAACTTAAAGAACGTGGTTTGCCAGGAACGCATCATCAAAGAAAGTGGAAAAGGCTACGTCACCGCACGGCACAAGATACAGAAGTGCTGTGGAGCTCCTTGTATCAACCCGACTGTTCTGGTTATCCAGCATCCTGATTTGTCTGAGTGCACCTCTATGGTTTCTCCTGTTGGTGTGCTTTCCCTCTCTAGAAACTTTCTGGAAATTGTCAATAAGGGACACTGATCTCAATTTTAATCCTCTCATAAAATTTACTATTATATGAAATTCCATAACTTGCTTTCCTCCTGTTCAGTCATATACAGAAAAACCAATTTTTCTTTTATCTACTACTAAAGATAAATGCACACATTAAGTCCATTTTTGGAAGAGAAATTAAACTTTTATCCATGGGTTTCTTTGAAACCTCATAAGCTTAGCCATTCAGTCGCTTATATCTGTTTTCAAGTGTTGTTTAGGACCTCATCTTGGTTAATAAATTAGGCTTTTCACCCAGTCACCGGGCAGCCTCTGACAGTATCCCCAACTCTGTTGCTTTGTCAAAACATCTTCCTTAGTAGTCTGGCCTTGATTTCAGCAAAATAAAATAAAACACCATTTACTGTGTATCCAGGTATTCATGTATATTCTTAACTACCAACAGACAGTGTGACAGAAATATAATGCTATGGTCACAGTCCAATTTGGTGCCCTTTTGTTTTGATACACCTGTTTTTCTAAATGACATGAACTTAAGGAATACAAAAATGGTACCGTTGAAGTAAAGAACAGGAAAATGAAGACTGACAGAAAAAAATTGAAATAATGACAGAACATTTCTAAGACTAATTTTACTGCAGTTCTTCAACACTCATTTAATATGAATTATCTTATTAATATTTATTTCCATATGTTAATACTAGTCAGGATATTCACATAGCAAGTTAGACTACCAATGGCCTACAGATAAGAGTATGGCCATACCAAATATTATAAATATTTAGTTTCTGGAATGAATGTATGGAAAGGAATACACTGTAAATTATAATCCATATACAAAAGTGCTGTATTTTCAAATACTTTATCAGAAGGCCTACATACCCAGAGCTCACTACACAGAGAACCCTATTAACTTATCTAAAATTCAGAGAAAAAAGTAAATTATAAACACCAACTTAACTCAAAATCAATTATAATTACAATTCCATTTGAAAGAGATTTGTTGTGATTTTATTGTAAAATTGCTAATCTTTTGAAATAATATAAAGTATTAAAATTTATCATATATACTTAGTGTCTGTAGTAAGGCTCCCCACCCCAAAAGAAATAAAAAACCTTTAAGCAAGAATGAAAATGCCCTCTTGAGAGTTAATCTTACTGTTTATGACCAACTCATTAGAAATGCATCAAAACAAATTCAGAAACAAATTTATCTGATGAAGCAGAATGGTCCCAAAGCTGGTAAAACTGGGCTATCAACTGACTTGATATCTAAAAGGTTTCTCCGTTTGAGAGGACTGATGAAGGTGTAGGCTGACAAAGATCATTCTCCCACTCTTGTTCAAAATAAAAGAACACAGCAGATGATAGAACAATCCCTTGTACTCACGATTTGTAATTTATAAGCATTGGCACGAGGGCACTATACACGCGAGGTCCTTTTCTGGAATGCATGCACACCAGCTCCCTGCTGATTATGCTCCTCTGCCCACAGGCAGGGAGAAGGTGAGGATCTGACGGACGTCAAAATCCTTATTCCAGTGCAGTCTGTTTCCACAGTAACGTAACGAAGTATCTGAATCTTACAGGGTATGACCCTGTTGCCTAAGTTTATGTCACTTAAATAGGCAGGAATGGTTGGACTTACTTATCATTAAATATTCCATTACCAGGGCATAATTCAACACATATCATACTTGTGTCCTTGATAAATATTTTGACTAAAAGAATTTTAAGAATGTGCAGTCTAACATCTTTTTGGTAACCTAGTTATATGGCCAAAAATATTTGCTTAATAAATAGACATAAGAGAAAATCTGGTTTAAAATATTAGCTGTGGGGTAAGTTGTTCAAATGAGTTCATTTCTGAGAACAGTGTCCTAGAGGGTGGAAAAAAATCCCATTGCAGGATACCACATAATGAAAAGTGTAAAATTCAACAAGGCAACGGATACCAATGCCCAAATATTGGCACGGTGTTGAAAAGGCCATGTCAGTAACTGTGAAATGTGTTACCAAACCTATGCACAACAATGACATGAGACGGTTGTGCATCTGAACTACTGCCATGGTTTTTAAGTAACCAAATAGTTCTGCAAATAAGGTAACAGTCGACAGGCCAGTATGAATATCGTAATTTCTATCTCTCCAACATTTGAAATAAAGAACAGTTACAAAAAATTATGAGAAAATAAATTCTAAACTTTAACCTTAAAAATGTACATTAAATATTAATAGCCTCTTTTCCCCCAAAGAAGGAAAAAAAAAAAAAAACAACTGTACCTTCCAGCCAAAGTGCCTCATGTAAAGCAAAATATATACTGATTATAACTTCAATTCTATTTAGGTATGACATAAGGAATATCACAAAACCAGCTATACAAAAGTACACAAATTATAGTTGAAAATAATTATATTTCTATTATGCAGGTTTTGGCCTCTAACTCAGCATCGAGGAGAAATAGTCAGCATTTTTGCATCATTCTTAACTTTATTATTTTTTAAATTTTATTTTATTGTGGTAAGAATAACATGAGATCTACCCCCTTAGCAAATGTGTATGTGTACAATAAAGCATTGTTAACTATAGGCACAATGCTGTATAGCAGATCTCCAGAAAGTATTCATGTTGTATACAGGGAACTTTATGCCCATTGATTAACAACACTCGGTTTTTTTATTCCCCATTACCCTGAGAAACCACAATTTCACTCTGCTTCTATGAGTTTGACTATTTTAGATTCCTCATATAAAGGAATCATGCACTATTTGTTCCTCTGTGACTAGTTTATCTCACTTATAATGTCCTCAAGGTTCATTTATGTTGCTGTTATTGCATAATTTCCTTCTTTTTGAAGGCTGAATAACATTCATTTAGCTAGCTAGCTATGTATCTAAGCATTATCTTTATCCATTTATCTTTCCATGACACTTAGGTTATTTCTTCATCTTGGCTATTGTGAATAGTGCCGCAGTGATAATGGGCATGCTACTATCTCTTTGAGATTCTGACTTTAATACTTTGAATAAATACCCAGAAGTAGGATTGCTGGATCATATAGTAATTCTATTTTTAATTTTTTCAGGAATCATTTTTTCCATAGCAACCACAGAATTTTGAATTTCCATCAACTGCATACAAGGGTTCCAATTTCTCCATATCCTTCCCAACACTTGCCTTTTTTTTTTTTTAATAATAGCCATTCTAATAGATGTGAGGCAAAATCTCACCATAGTTTTGATTTTTATTTCTCTAATAATTAGTGATATTGGCTATCTTTTCATGTACTTGTTAGCTATTTGTATGTCCTTTCTGGAGAAATGTTTATCTTTAGCCCATTTTAAAATCAGCCATTAGTTTTTTTGTTACTGAGTTATTGGGTTTCTAATGTATTTTGGAAATTAACTCCCTATCAGATATATGCCTTACAAACATTTTCTCAATTTTATAGGTTGACTTTTCATGCTGTTGGCATTTTTTGTGTGCTTGATGTACAGAAGCTTTTTAGTTTGATGTAGTCCCACTTTTCTATATTTGCTTTTGTGCTTTTTAGTGTTACATCCATAAAATTATTACCAGGAAAAGATTTACCTCTGTATTTTTTTCTGTGAGTTTTATAGTTTCAGGTCTTAAATTTAAATTTATAATCCATTTTGAGTTGACTTTTGTGTAAGATAGAGATTCAGTTTCATTCTTTTGCATGTAACAATTGAGTTTTTCCATCACCACTTATTAAAGAGACTATCTTTTCCCCCATTGTATAGTCCTGGCTCCTTTGTTGAAAATTAATTGACCATATATGCATGGGTTTATTTCTGGCTCTCTATTTTGTTCCATTGATCTATGTGTCTCTCGATACTAATGTCATATTGTTTTGATTACTATAATTTTCTAATATATTTTGAAATCAGGAAGTGTGATACCTCTAGTGTAGTTCTCCTTTCTCAAGATTGAGTTTGCTATTTAAAGTCCTTTGTAGTTTCATATGAACTTTAGAATTGATTTTTCTATTTCTGTAAAACACCTTGAGATTTTGATAGAGATTACATTGACTCTGTAGATTGCTTACATATTCTTCCATTATTTGTGCTCAACACTAATTATCAAATCTTCACAAAATATCAATTCCAAAAATGTACATTTGCATTGCATGTATGCAAATGTGTATATACACGTACATCATTATCTCCTAAACAAAATGGTATAAATCTGTTATATGCATGACTCTAGGGCCTATTCAGAATCTTTGTGCACAAGCTCCCTGTTAGTCACATGACTGTGTGTGGAGTGGGCATTTTTTAAAAAATATTTTATTTATTTATTTTTAGAGAGAGGGGAAGGGAAGGAGAAAGAGTGGGAGAGAAACATCAATGTGTGGTTGCCTCTCACACACCCCCTCCTGGGGACCTGGCCTGCAACCCAGGCATGTGCCCTGACTGGGAATCGAACCAGTGACCCTTTGCTTCACAGCAATCCACTGTGCTCAATCCACTGAGCTATACCAGCCAGGGCTAGAGGGTGCATATTTAAAAAAATAAAATGTGCAAGTAATCAAGTACAGCTTCTCAGCAACTTTTAAAAAGCCATTTAAAAAATTAGGCTGTTAATTGTTTTGTTTCTGACTAGTCTTTCTATAATATAGTGTATATACTTGGAAAGAGGTAAAACTTTAAAAATATATATACCCCAAATAATGCAAAAAATAATGCAAAAAAATTTTAAAGTGAACTAAGAAAAATGCTTAATTCGATATATCAAATGTCTTCAGGCTTGATATGACTCAAAGTTCCTGATATATGTCTAAAAACCAATAAAATGACAATTGAATGAAGCAAAAACTGGTGTGTTGAAAATTACTGTAAGCCATGAAAAGAAATTGAGATTACATTTCTATTTGATTCAAATCTTCAAACTACAAAGCAACTGGGTGGGAAATGAATTTGTCTTGGCATGCATAACTATTCAAAAATCTCCTACCAACTTCCCTCCAAAAACCACAGACAAATATTTACCAAAGATTGCAGAAGTCTGCTCAATAAATTAAAAAATTTCAAAGTAGTAAAACAGTTACTGTGCATGTATTCTGCAATACATTTTGGCTTTTAGTCAAACCTGTGACTTGACTTCAGAGGTACAACTTTTCTTCTTTGAGTTTCATAGGGAAAGTGGTAAAAGTGATGTTGAAGGAAAAGCTAGAGAGTCATTATGCTCATTCACTTGTAACCTCATTAGCTTGCAACATAGCTAATGTATAGGGGACCGTTCCATGTGGCAGTGGGAAATGTAGCCCAGACCCCACTCAGGAAGGCCGGTGGGGAGCAAGTTCCAGCACACAGGACCCATGCCTATAGACAGGTTTTCCCATGGGGAATCAGGCCTGCATTGTACCTAGGCTGCTATGAGGCTTGCTTTTGCTGAAACTCCCTCACCCAGTGAGACAACAAGGCCTTTGGTGCAGTGCACGGAGATGGCATTAGACTGGGTGAGAATGAATGTAAGGCAAGTAAGGAACCTCTGAGGTGGCAACGGAGTGAAGGTGTATTAGTGAAGCAGACCCTGGCCAGCAAGGTCCAAGTGGACCCTGTTCAGCAAGGTCCAAGTGGACCCTGGCCAGCAAGGTCCGTGTGCTGTGGCTGCGATGAACCAATTCACATGGATTACAGAAGTCCTGTGGAGAAAAAGGGACAGCATGGCCACTCTCTGAGTGGGAGAGGGCCTTGACCCTTGCCTGGACAAGCTTTTATTGCTGTTCTGGGCACATTACATTGTGGATGGTCCTCATTTACTATGCACAGGTTTGCTTTAGGTGGTTACCTTTTACAGAAAACAAAGGAGAGGGTGTTGCTAATCAAATCACAGAAGAAGGATATTTGCAAATGCAAAGGGAAAAGTGGTTGAACTAGTTACACTCCACCTTGGGAAGTTTAGCACAGATTTTAGGAAGTTACTTTAAAGATATGCAGTAAACACTTGTGCCTCGGCTGATTTAAAGTATCCAAAGGACCCCTGTTTCTTCTATGACATTCTCAACCTCGCCCTGAGCTTCTCCAGACCCGTCTCCAATCACTGTTTACACACACAAGCCCTTCATGCAAACCACATCAAACTCATGACAGTCACTTCGACTCTGTGTCTTGGTCTGTGATGCTCTTTCTGCTGGAAAGTTCTTCCCTCTGTTTTTTTTGTAATAATTGGCAAACTCCCACTCATTTTGAGACCCTGCTCAAAATTCACTCCCAATCTATGGCTTTGCAGAAATTTCCATCCAACTCATAGTTAGAGAAAAAAATTGCTTCCTCAGGTGTTCTGTCACAGATCATTATATACCCTCCTATTACAGTGTTGTATTATGATACTGACTTTATGTACTTGTCTTTATTGAATCTTCACATTTAAATGACTTTAATAAACATTTGTTTGACATGTGGGGACTGCACAGCATCCAAATACCTTTTCTATTGGAGTAGGGTTGTCAGAATTAGGAAAAACAAATATAGGACTCTCAGTTAAATCTGAACACACCTATACTAAAATTTAACTGCTATTCATCTAAATTGATATTTGAAGTAGAATTGGAAGCATCCTTCCCAGATGAATTTGGATGTTGCCATAACTGCATAGCCTATCTTGGTTTCTGATTTCTCCTAGCTTAATTCATGGGCTTCTCATCAGTTCCAACTTCCAAACTCTGCTTTATTTTCTTTAAATCAGTTCCCTGCTCTATCCCCTAAGCCAGGGGTGTCAAACTCATTTTCACCAGGGGCCTCCTGGTTGCCTTCGAAGGGCTCAATGTAATTTCGACTCCTTAACAGTTAAGGAGTCGTTACATTTATACAGTCCTAAAGTTATTTTGGACTTACTCCAAAGTAAGGCTCAGGGCATGGTAGGTGCTCAATACACATTTGAATAACAGAAGGAAGGACTAAATTCTTCCAAATAACATTTCCCATTCAAATTGAGCCAGAATTGATTTTTGTTTTAAAACCAATATACTTGTTGCACATTAAATTATTTTAACAAACAGAAACACAGAAACTTAAAACAGTATCATGTCCACCACATTAAAAATAAATTGTATAGAACTTCCAAGATGGCTACACAGTAGATGGAAGCTCCGTCCACTTGCTCCCAGACTCGGACCTGTCTTGCAGCTTAACCACAGAGCAATCGACTAGAAAATCCAGCTGAGTGTGAGCGAGAGTGAGAGTGGGTGTGAGTAAGCATGTGCACTGATGAGTGTGCAGGTGTGTGTACAAGTGTGTGAGAGCCTGCTCTCCCGCAAAGGCACTCAGGGGTGGGTGGCCTAGTCTCTTGTAGAAGAGCCACTACAGCTACGGGTTCTGCATGTCTGGCTGCGCAGACTTGGAGTGGGAGCCGATTTGAGTAAGTTACAACAATATCCTCCTTGGGAAAAAGTGGCCAGAGTGTCTGTGCCTCAGCACACTGACTTGTCTCTGTGACCTCCAACCCAGGCAGGGCCGTGCACCCCTCCACCACTGGGAGCCAGGATTAGGGGACTGTGGTACTTGCCAGGGAGGGGGCTGTTGCCTCCCCAGCCCTGGACACCGCTGGAACCACAAATGGGACAGAGTCTGACTGAAAAGCCTGAAGTTCTGCAGAGGAGCCAGGAGCACCAGGGGTGGAGAGAGGCAACTGGGGTGGCACTAGCTGCAGAGACCGTAGCGGGAGGGCTACAGCTGAGACTGAGTGCTCGGAACAGCATGAGCACCCCACTGCTGTCCAGCGTTACAGTTTTGCTGCTGACCTCCTCCCTTCCTTTTTCCACCCCATCAAGACAATATAAGACTTGAAAGAAGATGATACATACAGGATATAAACTATTGATTTGGGAGAAAGGCATTGGTGTGAGAGAGAAGAATCAATAGATGGCCTCCTGTAGCAGCCCCAGTTAGGAATCCAATCCACACCTGGAAGACCTCTGAAGACAGAGGCAGTGGTGGTAAGGGTTGAGCCCTTCAGTCAGTAAGACAGGGGCAACTTCCTACTAATGAATGGACCAATAAAAAATCAGGACCTAAATTCAACGGGAGAGTCCACTAACCCTCAGAAGGGACATTCCTAGGGCATCTAGATCAGGAGATCAGGCAGCCTGCACCATAGGGGCTCTCTGCTCTGGGGAGAGATGAAAACTGCTGGAGACAAACCCATCATCTTTTATTTTCTTCTTTCCTTAAAGGGACAAAGCACAGACTTTGTGTTTGAGGCTATCCACCTTGGCCCCCAGAGAAGGGAGGGTGACCCA
>PVKM010044209.1:0-12307 GCA_004027735.1 Carollia perspicillata | reverse complement strand
AGTAAAAAAAATAAAGTAAATTCTAGAGCCGTGCAACCGTCAGCACAACCGGATTTAGAACTTACCCTGAAAAGTTCCTCTGTGGCCTCCTGTATTGGCCTCCATGGCCAACCACTGACCTGCTTTCTGACTCTATACCTTTTCCTTTGCTGAACATTTCCTATAAATAAATCATGTAATATGCAGACTCTTCCATCTGGCTTACTTAACTTACCATAATGTTTTCAAGGTTTATCCATGTAATAAGTATCAGTTCCTCATTCCTTTTTATTGCTAAATAATATTCTATTGTATGGGTGCAACACATTTTTTAAACAACATTTTGCTTATGTATTCAAGTGTTGATGAACATTTGGGTCATTTCCACATTTCCACTGTTATCAGTAATGCTACTATGAACACTTACTACAAGCCTTCGTGTAGCCATGTTTTTGTTTCTCTTGGCAAAAGTCCTAGAAGTAGAAATGCAGAGTTGTTTTCTTAAGTTTTTATGCAGAATTTTAATCTCTGCTTTTAGCTTTTATACTTAACAAAAGATTCATAGAAAATATGTAAGAGAATAAATGTGTAACCTGTTTTAGTAAGTTTTGTTAAGTATATTTTATTGATTATGCTATTACAGTTTTCCCAATTTTTCCACTTTATCCCCCCTCCACCCTGTACCCCTCAACCCTCCAGCATCCCCCCCTTAGTTTATGTCCACGGGTTGTACATATACGTTCTTTGAGTTTTCTGTTTCCTATGCCATTCTTAATCTCTCCCCATCTATTTTATGCCCACCAATTATGCTTCTTATTCCCTGTACCGTTCCTCCTCCATTCTTTCCCTCACCCTTCCCACTGAAAACCCTCCACGTGATCTCCATTTCTCTGGTTCTTTTCCTGTTCTAGTTGTTTGCTTAGTTTTTGTTTTTGTGTTTTTTTTTAAGATTCAGGTGTTGATAGTTGTGAGTTTGTTGTCATTTTACTGTTCATTGTTTTTAATCTTCTTCTATTTCTTAGATAAGTCCCTTTAACATTTTATATAATAAGGGCTTGGTGATGATGAACTCCTTGAACTTGACCTTATCTGGGAAGCACTTTGTCTGCCCTTCCAGTCTAAATGAAAGTTTTGCTGGATAGAGCAATTCTGGATGTAGGTCCTTGCCTTTCATGACTTAAAATACTTCTTTCCAGTCTCTTTTTGCCTGTAAGGTCTCTTTTGAGAAATCAGATGATAATCTCATGGGAACTCATTTGCAGGTAACTGTCTCCTTTTCTCTTGTTGTTTTTAGGATTCTCTCTTTATCTTTAAACTTGAGTAATGTAATTATGATGTGCCTTGGTGTGTTCCTCCTTGGGTCCAACTTCTTTGGGACTCTCTGGGCTTCCTGGACTTCCTGGAAGTCTATGTCCTTCACCAGATTGGAGAAGTTTTCCTTCATTATTTGTTCAAATAATCTTTCAATTTGTTGCTCTTCCTCTTCTCCTTCTGGCACCCCTATGATTTGGATGTTGGAGCATTTCAAGTTGTCCCAGAGTTTCCTAAGCCTCTCCTCATTTTTTTGAATTCTTGTTTCTTTCTTATGTTTCAGTTGATGTTTATTTCTTCCTTTTGTTCCAAATTGTTGATCTGAGTCCCAGTTTCCTTCCCGTCATTGTTGGTTCCCTGAGTATTTTCCTTTATTTCACGTTGGGTATCCCCCTTCATTTGTTCCCTCATTTTGCAACCGAGCTCAATCAGTTCTGTGAGCATCCTGATTACCAGTGTTTTGAACTCTGCATCAGAGAGTTTGGCTATCTCCTCGTCACTTAGCTCTTTTTTGGGGAGTTTTGATCTGTTCTTTCATTTGGGCCATATTTCTTTGTCTCAGTGCACCTGTTATGTTTTAAGGGGGCAGGGCCTTAGGTATTCACCAGGGCGGGGCAACCCTCTTTGCTACTGTGGTGCTGCCTGTCAGGGAGGGGCCAGAGGGGGAACAGCTCAGCTTGCTTGGTCTGCTCTAGCCCCACTTTCCAATGAACTCTCTTGTGTGAGACTGGGAGTTTCTCCCGCCATGGCAACCTTCGCTCCATAGTTTACAGTTAGCTTTGGGTCTCAGTTTCCCATTCAGCCTGCCATGCCTTGCTCTTACAGTCCACTGCCTTGCTGAGCTGACTCTCTGACCAGCTCTGTCCCTGCTACTGGTTTGGGTGAATGTTTTTTTTTTAACTCCTTGGTTGTCAGAATTCCATGAAGTTTGATTTTATGGCAGTTCTGGTTATTTTTTGTTTTTAGATCGGTTGCAATTTTTTTGGTTGTGTGGAGAAGCGAAGCATTTCTACCTGTGCCTCCATCTTGGCTGGAACCTGTTTTAATAAGTTTTTAGTAAATATCTGGAGACTTTTATAAGAGTAATCTCTTATAAATGTCTTATAAATGTCTTATAAATGTCTCCAGACACTTTTCACTTTACACAGTAATCACTGTAATCTGTCTTACAGTGATACTATACAGAGGGCGGTTATTATAGACTGATGTCCTCCCAAGATTTGTACGTTGAAGTCCTAACCCCCACTACTTCAGAGACTCACTGCATTTGGAGATAGGCCCTTTCAGGGGTAATTGGGTTAAATGAGGTCAGAGCGTGAGGCCCGGATCCAGTTGGGCTGGTGTCCTTATAAGGAGAGGAAGAGACATGAGGGTGCAGGCAACAGGGGAAAGGCCCTCTGAGGACCCAATGAGAAGGCGCCATCTGCCAGCCATGAAGAGAAGCCTTAGGAGAAGCCAAACCTGCTCACACCCTGATCTTGGACTTCCAGCCTCCAGAACTATGAGAAAATGAATTTCTGTTCTTTAAGCCACCTGGTCTGTGGTATTTTGTTATGGCAGCCCTAACAAACTGGTACATTATCTTATACATATTTTAAGAAATTTGCTTTCCAGTGCCATTGGCAGTTTGTCTCATACTAATCCCCTTCATACATCATATTCTGTAATGAATCCGAACACCCCGTGGTCCTTCATGTCCTTTTCACAGATGGCCTTTATTCTGTTTCTTTCCTGATGCAGGGCTCTTCCCTGCATCACTCTAGTTCATGGTCACATGTCCAGTTACTCCCCTAGGTGAGAAGCTAACTTCTCCATGAGTACTTCCTCTCATTTGGAAGCAATTCTCCTTGGAATTTCCCCATCCACACCCCTTTGCATTTCTATGCCTCCGTCTACCCTGTATGGAAGCTATTGAATATGTCTTTTCCCTTGTGCTGGACCAAGAGCTCCTGTGGACAGGGAAAGGTGGTGTTTATATTAATTGTTCATCTTACCTGACCTCTGGCCCAATGTGTAACACAAACTCAGAATTGTTCTAATTAATTAAAACTGACAATTCCAGCTACTAAAATATTCATGAAGTTTCGGAACTTTGTGAAGACATAAAATACTGGTTAATGAAGTATGTGTCAAAAATATGGCTATAAATGTGAGACTAAGCGTGCATACACTAGAAAGTCACTGTTCTGACCTCAGCTTCCTCATCCTCGAGATCTAGAAAAGCTCTGCTCTTTGGTGAACATTTTATACCCCGAGAGCTCCTGGTGAGTTCTGCAGGATTCCTCTTTTTGAAGTGCCTCCCTGGTTATGTGGCTGGCTGATGAAGTTCAAGGTCTAAATTGTGCTATACCTCAATTCAAATGAGCTTACAATGAATTCTGAGTTTCTGTTTTCCATGTAGAACTTGTCCGAATATGTAGAAGTGAGAAGTGCCAGTCATTGCCTTCGGAGGGCCCAGACACTAAAGAGCGAAAGAACGTATGAGAACCTACGTGGCCCTCCTGTTGACAAAGAACAGTTTTAGAGAAATGCATGCATGTATGCACCGCCCCCACCCCAAACCAACTTGGAGCTGCAGAGCATCATTTCAAACCAGACCCCACTGGGGGAATGGTTTGTGTTGGAGCTGCACTATAAAATAAAATAGGAAAATTCCCCAAATGACAAGGAAACAAGAGCCCGTGTGGTAAACAGCCCCAGAAGGGGCAGCATTCTGTGCTGGCCTCTGACTTTCTTGCCCCGAGTTTTCACTTCTCCCTCGGGTTTCTTTAACTTTTTCCTTTATTCTCACTACCACAGTCTCCAAGGATTTTCAGATCTTTATTTTTTTTAGGCTGAAGCACAGACAAAAATTCTTTTTTCCCCCTCCCTTGACTGAGGGAATTTTTGAAAACAACAACTGAGAGAACCCGAGACAGAAAATGAAGGGTGAAGGCAGACAGAAAATGAAGGGTGAAGGCAGAACTGGGCTGAGAACTCAGTGGGTGGCTCTCCGATCCCCAGGACAGGAAATCCCTGCGTCAGAATCCTGAGGAGACAACGTGTGGGCAACTGGATGGTTCAGGTGGGCATATGGTTACAGAGGAGTTTTCAAATTAATTGCAATAGTAGAATAAAAGAGAAGCCACTGGGAAAATGGTATCTCTTCATTCTGACCAGAGCAAGGGGTCAGTCAGGGGATTAGTTGAATCTGTCAACAATCTGTGCAGGTCTTCATTGGAGGTGGTAATGGGCTGTGCTCCAAATGCCAGAGCCAGATGGGAGGCCCACGCAGGGGAGGGAAGAGCTCCAACAGTGGTCAGGAGAGGGGGAGAGTGGCTTTTCCCAGTCTTAACCCTCTCCAGCTACTCACCAACCAGACGCATATCTAAGAGGAGAATTGCAACCTAACTCCACAGCCAGTCTCAGCAGTGGTTGCAGGCATCAGAGAGTTGGGCTCAGGAAGGAGCAGCTGTGAGCCAGGTGAGAATCGGGGCTTCCCCCGGCCCTGTCTGCAGGGGCCTCTCTACCAGCAGCTAACTGGAGGCTGGCTGGCCATTGGAGTCCAGTCACTAAATATAGTTTGACGCCATATTTGCTTAATTTCCAAATGCCCTTGAAACAAGCCATTCTCAGAAAGCTGCCAACTTAGAGTGTCTTGTCTTCTACTATTTTAATTAAATTTAATTAAACTGTTCTAATTAAGTTTCTCACCACCTTAGAGCATGCGGTCTGGGAGTCAGATTTAATTTGATTTATTAAAGTAATGTGCTGCTGAGTGAAAGTTGTATCTGTTTCATTAGGTTTGTTGGTCTGTAGATGGTTCATTCTGATGCCTCGTGGGAGCAGGCCTTTCCCTTCATTCTTTCCTCATAAGCACCAACTCTGTAGCTCCCCACTCCAGCTCCTGCTCCCTCGGGGGAAACTCAAATGGAAGCCAAAGTAAGAGGTGAAGAAAAGCAGCAGCAGTAGGCCGGGGTTGGAGGAAGAGAGCCAAAAGAGACCAAAGGGACTATGGAGGGAGGAGGAGCATGAGGAAAACCAGAGAGGAGGGACAAGGTCAGACTCCAGGGGAGGAGCTGAGAACTCTTCCACTGTCTTCGGGGTTTTGCTTTTGGCCCGAGTATCTCATAGTGAGACCTTCTGTCTGCTAATAAACTAGGCCTCCCCCAGCCTCACAGCCATTAGATGACCCTGGGTTGGTCATATGCCAACCCCTATAGCCAGGAGGGTGGAGTCTAATGTCTGTCGCTTCCCTCCATGTGTTGGCCTCCTTCTCTCCTCCTTCATTTGGCCCCTTTACTTCAGCAGCAACTCGGGAGGAAACTTCGCTCTTTCAATAACCATTTTGTTACCCCCGGGGAAGCATTCTGATTGACCTTACTTGGGTAATCTAGAAACAATGGTTCCCAAAGTCTACTGACCTTGGAGAGGACAGTGGCGTGGTTACTATGGGAGGTTATAGAGAATGAATTGGGCTGAGTAGCTCAGTAGCAGATCGTCAGTGGAGGCGGGGGAGTGTTAGCTGTTAAGAGCACACAACAGGGAGCCGTGGTGAGTTCTAATCAGAGCAAGGCCGTCCATGACACAGTGATCCTAAGAGACATTTTTGGGCCTTATTAGAAAGAGAAATAATTGGAGATGCATATGCAAAAAATGAACTTTGACTCATACCTCTCACTCTGTACAAAAATTAACTTAAAATGGGTCATAGACCTAAATGTAAAACCTTAAATTATAAGACTTCTAGAAGAAAACTTAGAAAAAAAATCTTTGTGACCTTGTGTCATGCAAAGATTCTGACCTTTGACAACAAAAACAAGATGCACAAAATAAAACATTAATAAAGGAGGACTTTGTCCAAATGAAAAAAACCCAGGTCTGCAAAGGCACTGCTAAGACTGTGAGAAAATATTTGCAAAACACATATCTGATAAGAGACATGTGTCCATGATATATACAAAGCTTTCAACACTCAATAATAAAAACACAAGCAACCAAATAAAAGTGGTTAAAAGATTTCAATAGACACTTCACCAAAGAAGATACATATATGAATACATATGTACATATATATAGTAAATAAGCATACATCAAAAGATCCTTACCACCATTAGTCACAAGAGAAATGCAAATTAAAACCCAAGTGGGACACTACTGTGCATCTATTAGAATGGCAAAAAAACAAAAACAAAAACAAAAAACCCTGACAATACAAGGACTACAGAAGATACGGAAAAACTGGAGTTCTCATACAGTACTGGTGGGAATGGAAAATGGTCCAGCCACTTTGAGAAATAGTTTGGCAGCTTCTGATTTGTATGGAGAGAGATATGAGACATTAAGGTCCATTCTAACGGCCTCAGGAATAATGGCTTAGAAGTGATAAATATAGGCAATACATTGAAGCAAAAATTTATGACTTATTGGCTAGTTGATTGTTATTGATGGTAAGAGATAGGAATAGTGGTTAGATTAATTGGTTGTTCAGCAAATATCCACTCCCTTCCTGTTCTGCTTCACTGGTGGAAAGGGGGAGTAGTAGACGCTCCTGTCTTATTGACATGGGGCATGGACTTATGGCTGGTTCCAAATAGAGGCTTTAATGGGTTTGGCAAATCTATAGATTCAGTGCAATCCTTATCAAAATTTCCATGGAAAATTTTCACAGAAATAGAAAAACAGTCCTAAAATTTTTATGGAGCCAAATAAGACCCAAAATAGCCAAAGCTAATAAATACTGGTAAAAGTATTTTTTTGCACCAATATTAGTAAAAAAAAATGGATCAGTGAAATGTGGGGTATCTAAGACAGAATTCTCTAAACAGAGCAGTGATTCAGAATTCAGGTGAAGGCACTGAGCTTAGCAGTAACAGAATCAATCCATACAGAGGTTGAAGCTGTCAGAGGCTGTGCACTAAGGGGAAGGTGTCTAGAGAGGGAGAAGTACGGAAAAAGTAGCAAAAAGGTAAGAACGGGCCCTTGGAGCTGTCCGTGTAAGAGGGTGGGAGCTCGGGGAAGGAGTCTGTGGAGGACGCAGAGAGAGAATGATTGAAGGGGGGGGGAGCTGGGGCCTTGTGGGCTCATGCAATGCAGAGGAGGGAAGGGTTTCAAGGGGTGAAGGGTCAATAGTGTCAACTGCAGTGAAGAGGTCAAGAAGAACAAGATTAGGGGGAAAAACCTAGAATTTCTCTCAAGACGAGGTCATTGGTGAACTTGTAAATGCTCTCTAGCACATGTAAAATGTTGATGAACATCAAACAAAATATCTGGAGATAATTGAAACAATATAGATATTAATAAACTATAGAGATAAACTGTTTCTATTTAAGGTGCCAAACAGAACTAAGAGAAAACTTTGGCTTCTAGGGTCATTGTCAAGAAAATGTCATTTGAAACTGGATGTCCAGTAACGATTTTAGAAATAGAAAAAGTAGAAACCATCACCTCCTTCAAATACTCTATTTTTTCTTCATTCTTTTCCCTTTGGAAACAAAGAAAGTAGCTGAAGAGAATTCTAACAGAGAAAACATATATTTCCGCCCAAGCCAAGAATTTGGCCAGCAGAGGCCATTAGACTAGGTTAGCAGTGCATTAATTCACAGCAGCAATGGCCTCCATGAATAATAGCTGGATATCAAGAAGAGCCTTTGACATGAATGGGAACTCTGATGACAAGTCAAATAAAACTTTTTAGTAAAAATGAACTTGGGGGGTCCCACTTTAAATGGGGACTATTTACTTGGCCAAATGTGGTAATTCACCAAGAGTGATTATGGAGTCTAAGGGATTCATTTATCTGAGGGAGGGTAAGAAGCCAAGGCTCACCCAGCTTTGTGATAGATGCTGAAGAAGTGATAAGGACACCCTGTGTTGGCAAGCAAACTGTCTTAGTGAGCGGCCAACTCCAGATGTACAACCAGCAAACCCTAAGAAAGAACTCTGTTGAAACAACAGTAGGAAATTCTACAACCTAATAAATACTGCAGGGGGAAAGGAGTTAGAAATAGTGATAAAGTTCAATTATAATGAAATTATTAGTAACTTAATAGTAACAGAGAAGGAAACAAAACAGTAACTCCTTAAAAAGGATTGACCAAAATATCCCAGAAGAGCGATAAAACATGCTCATTTGTTTTTTTGTTTCTTATCGTTATAAATGATGGACTATCAAAGCCACAGTGAACCCATTAATCAAGACTGTAAACAATTAAAATCTTTTTCCAGATCCGGGAAAGCATCGGAATGATCAAGACAGTGCCAAAAAAATGGAACATAAATTTCAGCCAGCTCTTCGGATCTGGGAAGTGTTTAGGTTCCCCAGCCAAAAAGTCAGAGAGCAACAAGTCTAAACTAAGCTGATAACAACTGATCATTAATTAGAACTGAAGCCAACTATCAGTAGAGAGAAATGTCTTGGCTACTCAGCTAAGAGCCAGAAAGCCAAAGGTCCAACCTGGGTTCATGATAATTAATCATAGGCAAAGCCACTGCCCAGGGAAGAAACCCTATTAATGAAGGGGTGCCTTTGAGAAGAAGCAGCCCCGGGAGAAGCTGGCAGGGACACTCCTGGGGAAAGAGAAGACAGGGGACCCTGTCCACCCAGCCTAGAGGCTCAAATTTAGCTGAAAGCCGTGGAATTAATAATCCCGTATAACAAATTCTAGTATTAAAAGACAAACTTAGCATCTGATGATTGGTCTTTACTGCAAGTACATTTTTAAAATGAGATTCTGGTTTTTGAATACCATTGAAATAGGAGGAAGATACAAGTAGGAGAGAAAAAGAGCAGAAAAGGAGTTGATTTAAATAAAAAGTGTCTAAAGGAAAATTAAATATTGATAGCACCAAAAGTCGGTCACCAAGTGCAAATATGTAAAAATGACGGTCTATGACTGGGGGAAGGAACTATATAGAGACAGTTTAGGGGAGATTTAAGAATTGGATTTCATTGATAAATTAATGCATACAGATATTTAATTTTAATTCTGCATCTACGAGAAGGCATTTTCCTATTTAATCAGACAAAGCA
Source organism: Carollia perspicillata (assembly GCA_004027735.1). NCBI lineage: Eukaryota > Metazoa > Chordata > Mammalia > Chiroptera > Phyllostomidae > Carollia > Carollia perspicillata. Next base: position 3,006 of record PVKM010044209.1, on the reverse strand, counting down.
CAAGTACCTTTTAATGTACACATCTATTTTCCTTATAATAACATCGTATTTCAGGGATTCTAAGCTGCACATTATTTTTACATTTTAATATCTCTGAAGTCAGGATGTATTTTACAACCACATGTCACAATTTAATAGGAACTGCTTTTACTTTCTTACTGGTACCCATCAATGACATTTCTTACAATTGATGCCACTGGGATATGGTGCCACGGATAGCCCCTTGCAATGTGTGGTCTCCTTGTAGCACGTGGGTGCTGTGGTTGCATGTACTTGACTTCCTGTTGCAGTGGAGGACCCCGCCCCTTGCCCTGTGGGGTCTGAACTACAGAAAGCTGGGGTGTGCCCGAGGGCCACTTTTGATGCATGCAGAGCTAAGCAGTTCCGAGATAGGTTTGCACATGTTTCATGCAGAAGGAACAGGGCCATTCTGGCTGTGCTCTGAGACCTTTGCAGACAACACAATTTGCAAGCTTGCCACGTCATCCCGTATGGAGCACAGGTTCTTCATGGGAACAAAGGGGAGTCATCTGGCTGCACTTGGATTCCTTGTTTACACTGTATACCTATATTGTGCTAAGGATTCATTTAGGCTCATAACAACACAGGGGACTTGGCACTAAGTAGCTTCTCCATTTCACAGATGAGGAGTTGAGGCTCCAACAGGGTGAGTAACCTGTCAAAGACCACACTGCCAGTAGGTGTGAAAGCCTGTACCTGAACACAGGTCCATGTGGCTTCAGAGCCGATGTGTTTAACCTGACATCACCCTGACTGTATGAAGACAGTCTTTGGATGAGAAATACTATTGGTGATTTGAAAGGACTGGGTAGGATAGGAGGGGATGGAAGAGAATGGAGAAACTTGATTTTAAGCAAGAGGAGTAAGTACAGGTAAGGAAGAAGCTCGGCCTTTAGCTTTGATACCATCTAAAACTGGGTTTTCGTTCCATGGAAGCCAGTGGTGGGGCCCGTGGCTCTTAGCACATTGCTTCTGTGGGCTTGTATACAGACCTCAGAAACCTGAATGAGTAAGCTATTTATATAACCCTTGGATTCAGATGGCATGTCATAAAACCTGTTCCATTTTTCCATCACTAAAAGATGCAAGTTTTAGTCCTGGAAAAGCTGGCTAAAATTCTCAGTGTTTTAATGATCCAAAGAAGGAATTATGGGAGTGCTATATTCAAATCAGGACTCCACGTGTGCCTAGGTGGTGTGTGTGTGTGTTCAAAGGGGCAAACCATTTTAAAAGCTGTAAAACATAATTACTTGGATAAGCTTTGAACATGTGTGATATTTCACAAATACCACTCTGATATATCTAGGTCATGTTTACATATTTTAAGACACATTAGGGTAATTTCCATTGGGAAAAAATGTGTATTTTCCCCAAATTCTATGTAAATGGTAATTTTGAGCATGTAAGTACATTTTTGGTTAAGGAGAATATCATTGTCACTTAATATATTACTGGAGATATACACAGATGTTGTTTATGTTTGTGTTTTATGTAAATTGCCTTTCAATGTAGAAGAAATGTATACATAAAATTTAAACTTGCTATGTTTTACATATTTAGTTTGTGTAGTTTGTTTATATTTCACAGAAAGCAAATACAGGAAAGCATATTGCATTAAGCTTTCTGCTAGCTTTAAATAAAATGCCCTGAGTTTGTTAAACTTTACAAACACTGAGAGATTTTAAGGGACAGTTCAGGAGGAGTGTATGTCCTGCCTTACCCCACGTGACTGGTTTCTGCAGTTAGCTGGCCTCTCACTGTCCCCAAAGCTGTCATTCCCACCAGTATTTCTTTGCCTGTTCCGTCTCAGAATGCGTTTCCTGTGTTAGTTTCCTGTGGCTGCTGTAACAAATAACCACAAAATTAATAGCTTAAAACAACACAAACTCATTCTCCTACAATTCTGGAAGACAGAAATCTGACATTAGTGTCACTGGACTGAGTCCGGGTGCCGGCAGGGCCATGTTCCCCGTGGAGGCTCTGGGGTGGAATCCTTTCCTGGTGGCTGCCGGCCATGTTTGAACTGTGTCCACGTCATTCCAGTCTCTGCCTCCATGATCTCGTTGCCTCTCCTCTGGGTTAAATCTCCTTCTCCCTCTCTTCTATAAGGACCGTTGTGAGTGGATTCAGTTCCACCCATGTAATCCAGGATAACCTGCTCATATTAAAACCTTAACTTGAATCCTTTTTCCTTATAATATTTACAGGTTCCAGGGCTTAGGACCCAATATCCATGGGTATCTGTTTTTCAGCCCACTATGTTTTATTCTTCTAACTTATCTCAAATTCCATCTTTTCTGTAAAGTGGGAAAATGGAAAAAGCTCTGAACTGGGGACCAGAAGACCTAGACTATGGTTTTGACTTAGAACTAACTTGCTTTGTTACCACGGCAGCTCACTTCTCCGGATGCCAGTGTTCTTGATTGTAAAATACATGGGTTAAGTGCAGTTTTGTCAATAGGGCTGCCTTGGCTTTTTGGATGGGATAATTCTTTGTGGGGAAGGCCTTTCATACACTTAGAGTGCCTGGCCCTGAATGCCACCAGGGATCCCAGTCAATGTGACATCGCCACCTGCATTTCCCACTGTCCTAAAGTTGTGTGGGGGAACAATATCGCCCCAGGTGAGAACCACTGAAGTAAAACATCTCTAAGAGCCCTTTGAAAAATAATTCATTCGTTGATGATATGTCCCCCGATTTAGAAGTAATGCATGACAAGGATGGTTCAACATTTGCAAATCAGTAAATGGAATACATCACATAAACAAAAGCAAAGACAAAAATTACATGATCATATCAATAGATGCAGAAAAAGCATTTGACAAGGTACAGCACCCATTTATGATAAAAACACTCAGCAAAGTGGGAATTGAGGGAGCATTCCTCAACATAATAAAGGCCATATATGAGAGACCTACAGCCAACATCATACTCAATGGACAAAAACTAAAAGCTTTTCCACTAAGATCAGGAACAAGACAAGG